>JACCPG010010241.1:0-74610 GCA_016069955.1 Drepana arcuata | reverse complement strand
TATTATTCCAGACAATATCTGATAGGTCTATGACGTGAATTCATATTCCTGAACATCGTCGATTTAGAGCACTTTTGGGTGTCAAAGTAGAAATAGGTTTTAAAAAAACTTTGATACTTATTCGAAAAATAGATCCTTAAAATAAAAGCCACAAGTCCATAATAACTCGTACCAAAAAAGCGATGGTTCCTTTTAGTAATTAATTTTTCTTTCCAGTAATCCAATTTATAGGGAAATGTGTCTTTTAAAGTTAAACTCAAGTGGCAAATTTTAACAAAATAATTCCAAGCTATAAAATAATCCAGCATAACGATTAAGAACAAGAATTGGTAGCCTCAAGTGAAAAGAGGTGCAAAATTTAATGTTTATTTTACCAAGTGTTGAAACAAGAAATTATGAAATTGACTTATCAATTTAAAGAAACCGGCCTTTGAATAAAATTGGATTCGCGCTTGCGATGAAACATGAATGTATAATTAGGAGTTATTTATTCAGGGCGACGATGGCGTAGAGGACATTTTAATAATAAATTAAAGTAAAACAAGACGTGAAATGTTAATTGTCGCGTATCTGTATGCAAAGTCGAAAGTTATCTATAAAGGCATGCGTGTGCCACCGTTCCTCTCCTTGGAAGTTTCAAGTAGGCAAAGTACGTACGTCAATTGTTTGTATTTTATACGACCAAGTAATTAGTTATCTGTTAAACGTACAAAATACATTTTGTACGTTCTCGTACAAAATGTATTTTGTAAAATATAACGAACGTTTTGTTTAATTATGAGGTTTCGAATTTCAAAGATATGGTTTGAGTTTGGAATTGGATTTGGATTTCAGCCTTCAAAGCAAATGAGGCGCTTCAATCCGTGGTGTGCAACCGCAAACGCCCATTCGCCCGACTCAACCACAGGAAACAACAATTATCGGTCAAGTTCAACCCTCCAATGAATCGTTGTAGTTTATGTTGCTACTAAACACGAACGGAAAATACATCGAAACCAAAAACTACTTTAATAGAACAGTTTCTAATGCCTTCTATATATAATGAACAGATATGCGATATATGATACGCGTATTTATTATTTGTTAGATTATCATCTATATCATCTAAATAAGATGATATATCGCCAGAATACAAGGAAGTACAAAACTTTGTAGGCAAGAGAACGGTGTTTAGTTTTATTTATATTTTTTTGCAAACTGCCCTTAGTCACATTATTACATACTTGTCGTGCAATGCTTGTCAGTCAAATATGTTTCTGATGATAAGCTATTGTATTAATTGCGCGTAGCTGTCTTTTATTTGGAACGAATAACTGTCCCAGTAGTGTAAAGGGTGGGTTTCTCTTTCCGGTTCAACAATTCCTTGGAAGCTCCAGGATGCCTTCCTTACCGCAAGAATACCACACTACACAATGGAAAATTGGTAAGTCAGTGAACGGAACTGCCCAAGTCACATAGTTTGGAACGGGAAACTTGTTATAGTATCCTACCTGGCAATCCTTTTATATATTCATAGATGTATACAGAATATAGTTCAAGTAAATTCATAATTTGGAAAGCACATACCGAGCTGCAAATGTTAATCCTACGTTAGTTATTTGGTTAATCCCGCTAAAGTTTAGTGTGGCTTCAAGATATGCATATGATAATGTTTATTACAGAATTAATATTTGAGAGCATACATTAACATCGTCGTTTAATCAAAACCTCTATCTGTGTTGACCCAGAAATGTTCCCATGTAAGGTACCAGCGAGCGCTTCACTGGAGGCCGCGAACGGGTGGCAGAAGCGTTGGAAGACCGCAAGCCAGATGATCGGACGACATTAAAAAGACGGCAGGGTCGACCTAGAGTAGGATCGCCGCATCAAGACCAGCCTGGAAATCCATCCAAGAGGCATATGTCCAGCAGTGGACGCATATATGCTGAGAAGAAGAAGAAGAAGGTACCTTAGAATTAATATTATGTTCATCAAGACGTGGTAGATTAAGTGGTAAGTCACAAGTCCAAGGTAACAAGACATACAAAAGTACTAAATACTATGGGCGTTTTTCCACTACTAAGGTGACAAACTAAGCATGCAGCTAGTAACCGGCTATCGCCGCCTATTGACGATTACAATGCCAAGGGTTATAGATCGCGCGTTGCTGACTCTGCAGGAATCTTTTCACACAGTTCTTAAAGAACTTCAGTTCTGGGGTAAGCGTCAACGGGCAGTTCATTCCGCAGTCTGATTTCTCCACAACTAGCTTTATGGTGGAGGAAAACATTGTGAGGAAGACTCTGTATTTGTGAGAAGTTTGAAGACATATAGGTCACCGAATATCATGAGGCAGACGGAAGGACGCCCTTTAAGCCTATCTTACGATCGGTCATCATATTGTATTGTATATATTCATCTACATTATTTTAAGTATTAATAATATATAACGCTATTGTAGGTAGCTTGATGCTCTTTTATAACAGGTACACGTAATCAATAACAGTATTTCGATTCCGGAACTAAGCGAACGGCGTACGACCAACAAAAATGTTTGCTGAAATCCAATCTACTAGTTGAATATTCATAAAGTATTCCAATTCATTTGGCAACCCCAGGGAGTAATCCACTAATTCGAACAAATCGAACGTGACCATTATTTAATGTAATTTATATGTGTCATCTGTAACCTGGTATTGCTGTTACGTTAATATCACCCGAGACCACGAGGTCCACGAGGCACAATTTTTTCACCGGTGACATATAAAACATTTATGTATAATAATATAATATGCCTTTCCACTAGGGTCCCCGAAGGGGTAGGCAGAGGTGTATAGGTACCCACACACCCACTTTCCGCCAGAGATATATTAGGTGCCAAGACTATACATACGCCTTTGAATTGCTTCTCACGTATGCAGGTTTCCTTTCGATGTTTTACTTCAGCGTAAAGCTCGTGGTGTGACTAATACCGAAAGTGTGCTCTTAATAAACAATTGCTAGTGCGCAATCAGTAATAAATAAGTTTGCAACAAAGAAGACAAGAGTAGCGTGAGTAATAAGCTTAAGTGTATTTCCCTTCTTGTAGGGTACTCACAACTTCGCGGCTTTTAATGGTTTTGCTATATTACTATCAACTTCGACAATTATAAAGATATTATAATTGTCATATCATCATGTACATATTTTAACGGTTTTATATTTTGTATCGTACACAAATTAATGTGTGGTTTGATAGTAAACAACCGTAGGTTATATTTTAGAATCGCTTTAGCTGTAGGTAGTAATTACACGTTTTTCCATTTCACAATTCAGTTCAGTGATTTGGAATATTTCCAACCGCAATATTTTTTCCGTTTTGAAATACCTACGGGAGTTCAATAGTTGGAAAGTTATTTTTAATGACTTCGTTAAAACTTCGTCGATATTTTTTCCGGCAATAATATATTTTTCGTAAACAAAATAAAGTCTAGCACTTCAATTCAATTTAAATTTCAATGGGTCTTTTAAATGTACTGGAATTTTCTTTAGCATGTCTTTAATATAACTTTTATATCTTTAATATGTATGTATTTCTACCACTAAGTGTAGCTTACAAGTATGCGCACCTGATGGAGAGAGTGTATCGTTCCAGAACTAAACTTCAGATCTCCTCCAATAAATAAAACCGTTTATTACTAATTGCGAGCCACATTTTAAGATGAGTGAATCAAAGAGGTGAATAAGACACTAGTCTAGTATATACATTTTTACTTAGTGCAACAAACATTAAGAGCACAATTTAAATATCGCGAAAGTGCTAGACTTAATTGTATTTGTACGTATAACAAAATACTAACGCGTTAAGGTTAGTGTCAAATGTATTTGTATTTGTGTGAAGGACGACAATTATGCGTACTGATACAGAAACACATATTTATATAAATTGCGAGTGTATTGAAAATGTAATTTCCTTAAGGGACGGCATTCTGGGGCTAACAAGCCGCACCGGATGCGAGACAGGAAACATCAGCCTTCATCAGTCCACGGATTTGAATACTCATGCCAAATTATTATTTCATACTTTTATTTACATAAAAGCAAAGCCTTTACTAATTTTTTAATAAAATAACGTACTCAATGAGATTAATACTCAATTTAATTTCATTAAACTGGTTAAAATTAAAATTAAATTGAGTATTGATATAAATTAAATGAAAAACAGGAATGCATGAGTAGAGGTTTTATCGAATTTCGAATTCGGGGTTTGTTCGGGATCAGTTATAGATCGAAATTCAGTATGATCCAAATACAACATCTGTTACTTCGTATTTGGTTACAATATAGTTAATTTAAGTTTATCCCATACTATTCAAATATTTGTTGCTCATATTTTTAATGTGTAAACAACCCTTTACTTATGAATCATAATTGTTTTTATCATAATTGAAGGTATTTTTAACTTCATTTGCATTTGTGAGGAGTCTGAGGTATTGTGGGTATAACGAAAAGGGTGAAGTGGTTCCTCCCTAAATCTACAGTCGGGGCACGTACATACAATATTTTAATCTTACACGAAAATGGGCCACTTCTGTAATATTTACAGCTTAAAATTAATATCTGACCAGGATTTCATTCGGAGATACTTTAAATATTCTAAATTAGTACTGCTAAATTATACGAGACTAAATTCTCTAATTATATTTTATATTTTCGGTGTACTTTACGAGGATAATTAAAAAATGTAGGATTAACAATAAATTTGTTATGTACGAATCCATTTGTTTGTCAGGAAATAAGGGGGTTTTGTTTGGAAATTGCCAAACAATGCTATAAATGAATAATTACTTTGGGAGAATCCACACAAATTGCCATAGCACCAAATTAAGCAAAGCTTGCGTTATGGTAACTAGACAACGATATATTTACTTTAATAGATAGATACATATATAAATACATAGGACATCCAAGACTAAGGTACAAAATACTCGTGTTCATCACACAAATATCTGCCCTTAGCGGGAATCGAACCCCCAACCTCGAGTTTCGCAGTCAGGAGCTCTAACCACTAGACCAGAAGGCCGTAAAATTGACTATGCTATTGACTTCAAGACTAAGACAAGTCTTGAAGTATATATGTAGAAGCAATTTTTGTATTTTATTTATAGATTCATGAAATTATCAATCCCCAATATAGAGACTAAACTTTATATTGTAAATTCTGTATAAAATACCAAGTAACATAAAGAAGTACCCAATTATCATAAGCCTTATGACGTTTTCCAAAAACAATGTAAACTTTTCTGGACTATATAATAAATTCAAAAACTCTAATGAGTCAACAAACTTCGGTCTCGTCCTCATTACTTCTAACACAGAAGACAGAATGAGTTGCTTTTATTAAATATTAGTTCACTTGTTTTTATTTTTTTTATGTTCCCTCTTCACACAAGGTGACCGTGTACTCTGTGAATGCCTGTCAAAGGAAACTCTTGTACGCCAGTAAGCTAATAGATTTTAAAGTAGTTATTTGCTTCACCTACTGACGTGTCTCTGACGTGTTATCTATCATAATAAATTATAGAAAATGGTATGATACCCAATATAGCTCAATTACACAACCGATTCGATCAAATTAGATTAAATTAGTCTCGGTCCAGAGAGTATCCTAGAGGATATGAAGTCACACGAAATTTAGGCGATTGGGCAAATGCAGAATACAATTAACCGCAGTGGGTTTAAGTTTCCTTCCTTAATAAGGTTTTTGAGTTATTTTGTTTATTAGCTACCTTATTACACAATAAGCAATAATAATAAATACCTTGGGACAAATTGACCTAGTCTAAACTAAGCTATGCTTCTACTATAAACAACGATATACATGCTTATATAGACAAATATACGCACAAGTACATAGTACATCCAAGACTAAGGTACAGATGTTTATCGTGTTCGCTCGTGTTCATCACATAAATATCCGCCCCAAGCAGGGAATTGAGTCCGCGACTTGTAGCTTCGCAGTCAGGAGCTTTGATCACTTCAGTTTGAGGCAGTTTCAAGTTATTTCCTTCATCGTAAATCCTTTAGTGTAATTGCTTAGAATACTTAAATTCATACTTATTGGTATATATGACTGGGTCTCAAGCCTGCAATTCACTTTGAAGCGAGTAAGATAATATACTCAAATTGGAATATTATTTCGATATTGTATTCCAGAAACTCTCATAGAATATTTATTTAGAGGTAAATACATTGATCAAACAAAATTCGTATCTTAGCAGCTTACTCCCGTATCTAAAGGGCTGTTGAAGTGTTTCGATGGTTTTATCATGGAACCCAAATAAAAGCTAAAAGCGAGTTAACTGGTAAATAATTTTACTTGAATATATATACTTTTCATATTTCATATATATACTTGAATATAAAGAATACGTAAGATACTTGAATTTTAAAATTATTTCAAATATCTAAATTAGTCTAGTAACAGCCGTGGTGGCCGAGTGGTTTGAGCAGTTGCCTGCGACGCAAAGGTCGCAAGTTCGAATCCCGACTGTACCAATGAGTTTTTCTGAACTTAAGTATAGTGATTAGTCACGGTGAAGGAAAACATCGAGAGGAAACCTACATACGTCTGAGAAGAAATTCAAAGGCGTATGTATAGTCGTGCCTGAGTAACGGCGATGGACACGCCATCTGTCACGTTGGCACCTAATATACCTCTGGCGGAAAGTGGGTGTGTGGGTATTACCTATACACCTCTGCCTACCCCTTCGGGGACCGTTGTGGGAAGGCGTGAGGATATATATCTAAATAAGTAGTGATTACTGATATTGCATCTAATACCTGAAAAATGTATATAGTCTAGTCTAGTCATAAACAAATATATATGATAATTTTTTTTAAATATTTTTTTTTATCATTGGCCAAAAATCCATCTGAAACATCGAACTGATGACTGAACGTAACTTGTACTTCTTGTTGAATACTATGTATTATTAAGGTAAACATTTATTGTCATTTGTATAAATGTGTGCCCTTAAATAGTGGCTAGCTAATGCCAAATGGACTTTGTACAAGTGTCAAGTGTAAAATAATTGTACCTACTTTGAAATGTGACAAAGGTATCGCCTGAAGGTCGAACTGTAGCCTTCAATATAGCAAATCAATAACAAAAGGTCAAATTGATGTAGATTAATTATTAATATCTATAATAAGACAATTTTGACTGCCATAGAGCCGCACAAATCGTCTGTAGGCCCCAAAATATGTTCACAGTCACGTCGGCTCACAAAGTGTCTTCAAACAAATGCCGTTGTTTTATTAACTCAATTTAAAATATGTATTTCTAATAAGTTACGTCCATAAAGGGTTTAACATAAAATGTTTGCTCGATTAGATACACATATCTTGTTTTTTGACGGTTCGTTATAATAATCAGTTATTTCGGGGGGGACACCGACCTAGTACTGATCGAACGTACTTTTGTTCTGGCAGTAGGAACCCGTTCGTACAGTAGGATCAATTAGTACTGTACAAAGTGTGATTATAAATATCATTTTATATTCATACATAGATAACATCAAGCTGTCACTCACAGGGCAGGCAGAGAGAGTAGAACACAAGTACACTTCTTGTTTTTTGTATCACTAAGGTGGCAAGCGTACCTCTTTCGCTCCATCAACTAATTCATCATCATCATCAATTAATTCATGGCTTGATGTATATAAGTATTTATATTCAGCGATTGATATGTATGTATTTATATTTATCTCTCATATATCATAAAAACACCGTGCTTGCGACAAAATGATCGCAAGTTCGAGTCCCGGCTGTACCAATGACTTTTTCTGAACTTACAAGAGTGCTTAACTTAAGTAAAGTGATTGGTACCACCACGAGCTTTACAGTGAAGGAAAACATCGAGAGGAAATCTGCATACGTCTAAGAAGCAATTCAAAGGCCTTTGTATAGTCGTGCTTGAATAACGGATGGACTCGCCATCTGTCTCGTTGGCACGTAAAATAAATCTTTGGCGGAAAGTGGGTGGGTGGGTGCTACCTATACACCTCTGCCTACGTCTTCGGGGATCCTTGGGGAAGGCGTGGATACATAATATTATTTAATGTCATCAAAATAAAAAGAAAGGAAGGATGAAACTATGTCTGTGCCACATGGCTAAATTCCGATACTTGTATCAACTCTACCCGCTATTGCAACGTAAGAGAAACACTGAACATGTCACAAGTAGGTACACGTTTTATGACGTCATCAACAAATTAGCTACGAAGGCTGGTTGAAACTCTCCCGATCATGTCGATAAAAGTAGGTTAAAGTAAGTAAAACAACGGGACACGAATCGAATTTTATGTGTCACTGAACATTTTATTCCAGAGTTCGAAATTTCTTCATACGAAGTGAATCTGACTGAATCTGAATCGACATTCAATTTTAGTATTGATCACATGTTATTCCCCTACCTTAGATACTAATTAAATTGCGCTATAATTTATAGAACGGCATAAAGTCACATCTAGTTGAAATTAGTTTTTATCTGTGCACTTAAGTACTGAAGTCTTCATTTCTATTTGCAGAGCACGTACACTCACTATCATTCCGCAACGATGATGAATGAATAGATGAGTGTGGGCTTCCATTGTAGACAGTTCCGATCTACAATTGAAATGCGAATTGGACAAGAGAACCTATTGTTCGTCCTTCAACTTTAATAGATTCTTCACAGGCGGCTGTCTGTTCTAGTGGTTAGAGCTCCTGACTACGAAACTTGAGGTCGCGGGTTTGATTTCCGTTGAGGGCAGATATTTGTGTGATGAACACGAGTTTTTATGCCTTAGTCTTGGTTGTCTTATGTATTTATGTATCTATCTACATATTTAAGTAAAATATATCTTGTCCAACAATACAAGTTTTGCTAAATTTGGGACTAGGTCAACTTGTGTGGAATTGTCCCAAAGTATTTATTTATTTATTTACATTTGGTATGACAAATCAATATATTATAGTTCAAAACCAGCACGGAATGGGTTTTGTACCTGGAATAACATTAGTGCTAAGGCCATTCAACGGTAAGGAATAAAAATGCTTGTCACCTTCCCACAAGAGACACGAGGGATAGCCGTAGAGTTTTAACACCTACGTCTTTTTGCACAGTAAATATATATCCCGTGTAGTCATGATAAATATACATAAATATGTGTAATCTGATTAAAAATTACAATTCTTTATTATTAATTGGTTTCAAGTTCATGTTGATCCTTAATTAATAAATATTTCCTTCAAAGCTAATATGCAAATATAGTTCAACGTGTTATTTTGCCCTTTATTGAAAAGTAGCATACAAGGGTATATAACAAGGTTACACCCAACTGAAAGTTGGACAAATAACACCACCCAATCATAAAACGGTCGTGTAAATTTAATAATAGCATTTAGCACGCGCTCAGTTAAAGTTAGTTAGATACATAAAGTTAGTTTAATTCGATTGCCCGCAATTACAACAAAAGTTTGGATTATGTTTATTGTTTTCATTTACACTTCCTGAATTTACGACAATTTAAACTAAGTTTTAAAACAACCGTAAAAATAAATCTAAGAAAAATGTGGCCCCGTGTAATTCTGTTTGGGAAGTTTTATGTAACATTTTCGCAGCCGCCTGAAGTACACAGGCCGACTACAAACGTGGGTTTCAGATGTTGTTACGAACTTGAGGTGAGCACTTTTTGTCATGTGTCTATTCGATTAACTGGCTTTGAAGTTTGTCAATATTTGCTTTGGAGTTAAATAAATACGTTTGTTGTTGCCTTCTACGGGGGATAGCAAAGGCATACATCAATCACCTGTTTCTGTGAATGATGGAATACTCAGATACTTTGTATTGTAAAATATATATATATATATATATATATAAACCGAATGGATTTACCTCTCTTAGCTTACCCAGAGATACCTCTATAAAACTGCAATACAATTAAATTAAGTAAAATCAAATTTTATTAAAATTTCTTTTAGAAGTCCGTAGCCAAATAACACAATTTTTAGAGTTGTGTTTCTGCGTGAATAAGGTTTCCAGAAATGAGCACCTTGGGGAGGGGGAAAAATTGTTATATTGTGTTGGCAGCAGAGAGATTAGTCCTAGTTGCCAACACAGTATAACTCTCCGAACACAGAGTGGCAACGCGCAAGTGATACTTCGGTATTGTAAGAGTAAATAGGCTGCGGTAACCGTTTTCCATCGGGTGGGCCGTATGCTTGTTTGCCACTCTTGTTGTATAAAAAAAAATATATATATATATTATTTCGTCAAATAGACGTGTCACCGCACGAAATATGTTAGACATTATCATTAAATTTGGTGATCGGTGTAAAAGATTTTTAAGTGCATAATCTGCATGCGTCCTGTAGACGCAGGCGTCGGGGCGCGCGTCAATGCAACACTAAAATACTTAACTGCCGCCCAGTCGCGACTGAAACGCATAATTCCAACATAAAACCAGCTTCGACTATTATCAGGCCACTCTTTCTGAACTCCAAACGTATATCGACTACATCCACAAATATTGTTTGACACTTTTATTCATAATGGCATAAATGACAGATGACGAGTCCATCTCCGTTCCTCAACTTACATTTACATTACAACACGACTATACATACGCCTTTGATTTTCTTTTTAGACGTATGCAGGTTTCCTCTCGATTTTTTCCATCACCGTAAAGCTCGTGGTGTGACAAGTACTTAAGTTCAGAAAAACTCATTGGTTCAGTCGGGATTCGAACTTGCGAGCTTTGTGTCGCAGGCAACTTATCGAACCACTCAGCCACCACAGCTCTTAAATAATTTCGAATGTAAATATTTATTTCATAAACTCAAAATAGAAACCAGGCTGGATTTTATTCTAATATCCTGGTAAAATACCATTTTCAAACCAGTAAACAAGGAAATGGTCCAAATATTTTGAATAGCAATAGCAGTGTAAATAGAATTTCATTTCATTCGAATAACAAAACAATTTAAGCTATAAGTTAAGATATACAAATTTAGACATGTTTACAACTGTTAAAATAAGTAGGTTGTACAATATTCCGAGGAAATGTTTTTATATGTATTCTTACTGAAAACTGGAGACATATTGATTTGTTTTAAGGTCTAATGTTCTTAGAATTCAATTATTGAGGTTAATTCGTTTGTATTTAAATTTCTGCGATAGAAATTAAGATTTAAACTAAAGAAAAAAAATCAATGAATTTATGGATATCTGAAATAAATGAATTAATATTAGTCTACCACAATCTACCTCAATGAATCAAAATATGGATTCATTGATCCTACATTTAAAAATCAATAAAACAATATTTCAAACAATGTTTAAGGTGTTACCTAATCTAGTAACCTAACGACCAACCGCCCCACACCTCGGATCGAAGAAATCTATTGTTCAGAGTTATATTCAAATGAATATCATAGATAATGCCAATCATACTTTACAATCGAGGAATCTGACTCCAAATCGAAAATAGAAAATCAGTATAATTAAATTCGCTTCATCGGAAGCCCACGAAGAAACATAACACGTTTAGTCTGAAATTGAATTTGTTCCCAGAAATTTAATTTTCACCGGAACTTGATAATTTTCTGTTTCTGAATAAAATATGTTCATAGTTTAACTTCGAGTCCATTATATAATGTTAAAAATATTAACGTATATTGTTGTAATTACTAAAGTCTTATTTTATTTCTGAAAAAGTATGAAACATGAATTACGTATCCTCAAGTATGTTTTCACTTCAATCTAAATTCCATTCCTAAGGGTTCCTGTGCGGTAACAATTTGCACGTGACGAAGTATTAAGCTACTACGAAGTAAAGGTGGTCATAATGCTACGAATTGATCAAACACCTGCTACGAACTTGCTACGGCATAGCTTCGTAGCAAAAGCGAACAAGTGGTCTCAACCGGAGGGCAAACAAAAGATTCGTTTCATAAATGAAAGCCAAGGAGACTCGTCGAAATGATGGAGGACTGTACACAGTAATCAGGTTATTGTAAGTTATTGCTAGTTAAGATTAAAATGATTATTTTTTATATTATGAGGTACGAATTGTACTGCAATGTTGATTTTAGTAATCCAGCTGTCTCACGGTAGTTGACGTAAAGTTTACGTAAGAAGTTTCTAAGAAACGATACGACATTAGAGCACATGAATACAGTATCATTCATATCATATATATATTTTACTAGGTAGGGCGTATTATACTAGGTGTTAAATTTGACTTCATTAGGTTTTTTATCTGGAATAAAATTGTATATTTTATAAATAATAATAATAATATCCTCACGCCTTCCCACGAGGGTCCCCGAAGGGGTAGGCAGAGGTGTATAGGTACTTCCAACACACCCACTTTCCGCCAGAGGTATATTAGGTACCAACGTGACAGATAGCGAGTCCATCGCCGTTACTCAAGCACGACTATACATACGCCTTTGAATTTCTTCTCAGACGTATTCAGGTTTCCTCTCGATGTTTTTCTTCACCGTAAAGCTCGTGGTGTGACTATTCACTGTACTTAAGTTCAGAAAAACTCATTGGTACAGTCGGGATTCGAACTTGCGACCTTTGCGTCGCAGGCAACTGCTCGAACCACTCGGCCACCACGGCTTGTATATTATAATCAAGCAAAAAATGTCAGCTCAGACAGCTTGTTGAAAGAAACAAACAATCTCGCAATCTTTAGCATTTATGATATTTATCTATTCTCTCCGCCTACCCCGTTACGGACTCGGCTCGATGATTTGTGTTTGAGTGTGTGAGCAAAATTTATTAAACCAACAGAACTGTTGAACATGATCTGAGTACGTACATGTTATTAACACCATGAGCATAGGCTCACAAATAATAAGATTGATTTGAATGCCAATATCCACAATAAATCTATGTCCATCATGAGCGTTTTGACCGCACTAGAGTGTGGATAAACAGTTTCGATTAACGTTCGAGTACGAGTTTGCTGGCGGGTAGTTTAATGAGATTTACGGACATATCGCCCGCGGACTAAATCGCGTTATGGCCGCATACGGCGCGCGGACGAGCGATAATCGAGCGCCGACCGCAACTTCAAACACACCAATTGTTTCATATGTGCTATATATTTATCTATCGCTCATATATATACGCTAGACGTGATTTAACAGTCTATACATTATGACGAAGAATATTGTATACAGTCAACGTCCATATAAAAAACCCAAGATTCCGTATAGTAATATACGTAATATCAGAAACACTGATCAATTCATTAGGTATTATCTGAATATAATAAAAATAATATCATATGTCGCTATAGGTATTTAAGTACGAATTGGTGGTGCTTTAGCCGGTAATGTTACCTTTGCAGCGAATACTGCTACAGACACATTTAGTTTGCAATAACTATACGAGTACTTACCTAGTAACTTGTGATCAACGATGTTGCGAAGTCTGCATTTGTTAATATTCGGTAATTTTTAAAATAAAGTCCCAGCAACAAATAATAAAGGTAACTTCGTTTTAACTTTTAATAGTTTTCCAGATTTATTAATTTAAAATGTAGTTTTTACTTAATTGGTTCATAT
The DNA here is from genome assembly GCA_016069955.1 of Drepana arcuata. Taxonomy (NCBI): domain Eukaryota; kingdom Metazoa; phylum Arthropoda; class Insecta; order Lepidoptera; family Drepanidae; genus Drepana; species Drepana arcuata. The sequence goes on along the minus strand of JACCPG010010241.1, from coordinate 61,026 downwards.
ATCAGACCTGTTTGTATGGAAATATTTATGATTTTTATTTATTAAGTGTTTTTATGTCATATATACATATATTGTTGATGTAACTTAATAAATAGCATGGAATCAAATAAAATAAGGAAACATACGTTGAGACCAACATACATATACGGCAAAGCCTGTATAACTTTTGAAAGAATAAGAAATCTTCTTTACTATTTTTTAAAAGAATATTGGAATGCAATCCTTTCATATAGCTATGTGGCAAGTGTCCAGACGGTATTACTGCTCGAACGCAAATCCACGGTTAGCAGTAAATTCACATACAACGCAGAAAAGTAAAATTTGAAACGCAACGTGTATATTTCTTTTAAGATCGCAACATTTGTCTTTTTCTTTAGCTTAAAATCCAAATAAATGTATATTTTTTTGTATTTATTCATTTGAGAATATACACGCAGTATCGCTTTTTAAAAGAGTTATGTTATATTTAAACAGAATGTTTATAAAAATCAATATCTTGTCAGCTTTCTTGGGACCTATTTACTAGCCGGTTCAACGCCGCTTATCACGCATATACATACGTTTTTTACGATGTTTTCCATGACCGAAAAACTAGTGGTATGACTAATCACTGTACTTAAGTTAAGAAAAACTCATTGGTACAATCGGGATTCGGATTTGCAATCTGTGTGTTGCAGGCTACTGCTAACTACTCGGACCACACAGTCATCACGTCTCTGATATTTATCAATTCTTTATATTCTATCAATTTCATTTTATTTATAGGAAATATGAAAGGAGGTGCACCGCTAATACTAATAACTGGAAATGGATACAAGAATTCTGCTTGCAAGAACTGAATGGCTTGGCTAATCCATTGAAATTGGAAAATAATCTTGCCATTTGAAACGGAAGTTGATCTTGGTCTCATTAGAAAAGTATGCTACTTACGAACATTATTCAAGTTACATAATAATGTAGGTGAATGGGTTGTATATATTTATGTACCTTTATTCATAGTCCACCAAAGGAAAGAATTCAATTCAGTTTAGTACTCAGTTTTTTAATAACCAAATAATTTATCTCTCTCTTTATCTTTCCAGAAACGTTAGACGTTATATGTAGACTGCATAGTCTACACAAATATTCATTACATTTCATTCATGACACAAATTTAAAAAATGAGATTTAAGTATGTGTTAATTTTATTCTTAAGCATATAAATTTCATTGATTTTTTTATCTGTTATCTTTTCTTTCATTGTAAGGCTCATGAAAACTTTGTACTTACTTAAATATCTGATCCATTGTCATTCATATAATATAAGTATTCATCTTTTTTAGGAAAATAAGATGATATAAAAAAATTCCAGGTCATAGAATTAGAAAATAATATTATACTTATTGTGATATTTTCTTACAGTTTGATATAAAATTGATGTGTTTATGATAAAAATCTCTCATATATGTGCAAACTTGATACTTTATCTAATTGTAGATTCAAAAGCCAATGGTAAATACTACGACCGCATGATTCTCGCTCCAGTTTGCACTGAGTCCGCTATCAAAAGCCGGCCAGAATCTTGATATCAGGCTTATCCCTTCAATGCGACCACTACGTATTAGAAAACTTCACGCTTTAGATAAGTTTAATAACTCCCTAATTCAGTTCTACCAGGGTTAGCCTTGTAGAGGATTTGTCGAACTATAAAACTCCCGAGGCAACTTTAAATGGTCAGCAATTCTAAATCAAATATAAATTCACTTATACCTTTGAACCCAACAACTCTTAACTAATTAAGTTTCTGTATACCTATTTACAAAGTTACTTGAATAACTTTTGTTTTACAGCTAGTATTCATTTTATAGATATTAGGCGGTCACGTACTTCTTTGGTTGTCTCCGAAATAAATTTTGACATCTGTCAAAACCATATTTTCTTCTTCAAATATTGGACCTTTACAGGCGACTCTCCTACAGAACATAAACTTTGAACATCGTCGTCCACTGCATATTTTTTCTGCCTTTTATCTTAATCCAAACCAACCAAGCAAACATAACATACCTTTCTTAATCTTCTCACGATAGGTTAATTGCATTTCTGATGGTAACGAGATTTGTAACAAAGTAAAAACGGTTTAAAAACAAGAAAAAGGGAATGGAAGTAAGTCCGCATCCCTTTATTTCTAATAGAGCGACCGAAATTATCTATCGTGCGTAACTATTTTAAAGCAAATAGGATTCGATCGAATCCTTTATCATAAACTGCTAAAGTATTCTGTATGAACACCTAAACTCTTATTTAAAAATTAAGGTTGGATACATAAAGAACACAAGATTTATTTGTATTGTACCAATTAGGCGGCAAACAAAGTAGTTGTCTGCGACACAAAGATCGCAAGTATGAATCCCGACTGTACAATGAGTTTTTCTGAACTTAAGTACAGTGGTTAGTCACATCACAAGCTTTACGATGAAGGAAAACATCGAGAGAAAACCTGTGTATGTCTGAGAAGCAATTCAAAATGCTTATGTATAGTCGTGCTTAAGTAACGATGGACTCGCCACGTTGGCACCTAAATTATATCTCTGGCGGACAGTGGGTATTTGTGTACTACCTATACACCTACTCCTTCGAGGACCCTTGTGGGAAGGCGAGAGGATGTTCAAGTTTTAAGTGCAATCGTATGGTAAAAATTTGGTACCTGTTTTTATTTTCAGAAACCTGGATTTAATCAAAGGTATATAAAATATTAAACGCCAGAAGCTGCAGTGAAAAAACAAATTTGCCAAAACTACGATCCAAGTCTTGTTAACCCCGGTAAAACAATTTTATTTCGAAGAACCCAGTTCGTATAATTAACACTTAAGGAACTCATTAGTAATAAAAAAGTTCGTTATTTATTCGTGCAACTGTATAAGAATATTTGTATTAACTGCAACACGAGTAATTAATTAACCCTGCCTGTTACAAAAAGAAAAAAGGTGTTGTACAAATTGTAGTCATTATTTCAGTCAAATAATGACTATCATTAGACACTTTCGTAACCTTTTACTCTTGGAATATTCAATTACAGTTGCCAGTTGATCGTCCCTATATTAAGGGTAAGAATTAAAATCCATTAAAAAATCTATAAGATGGAGATTTGACAGATTCTCATTGCTTCTGAGTAAAGGTGGCAATGAAATTAATTATTTAAAGATCTTATTATGAATCTAAATGAGGCTTCTATTAATGTTTAAATCATATATATAGTAGTGAAATATTATAATTAAGAAATTAAAATATTTATTCATACTGAAAGCTTTCTCAGAAAACCTGTTTCTGTATAAAATTTGCTTGATAAGCCTCAATAATACCAAAAATATCTAGAGAATATTAATTTACATAAATTGAGCTTATTATTAGTTACTTCAAGGAGTTTGAAGCAAATGCTCACGGCAAAAGTAACGGGCATTTAATTATGATAATTTCTTACTAACTCAGCGTTCCTCCAGCCTATCCTGCAATCAACGAAGGTCCCGTAGAGTCGCAACTCGACACAAATTGTTCCTACATAAACATGTTTAAAGTGTTATGTTTAGTGTATGTTTAGTAACAAGTAATTTGGCGTCTGTGTGTAAAGGTTTGAAGCTTTCACATAAGGTTTGTTAGAATATGTGGGTCAGTTAGTTGAATCAAAGTAGGATTGCATGACACAGACGATTGACAGAACTTTTGGGTGAAAATAATCTCGTGGGGAAACATGCGCATGCATTTAGTAATTCAAAGACGTTTGTGGGATTTAGGTACCAAATATCTCAGTACCTACCCTTTCTTGAGACATAGAGTCTAGCGCATGTGGAAAAAATGCATTCAATACATGTCCTTTTAGCAATATGTTCTTTTCATGTACGTTTAAAAACCAAGAATATTTTTGTGCTGGCTTTCTGAAAGTGTTATGTGATTTCTAATATCAAAACTTGGGAAAAATAAATGACCCGGAAACAACTTCATAGGAGCACGCAAATAAGGATCTGTTATACCAAAGTCTCTGACAAACTCTTGCCCAGTAATTTCATCCAATTTGGTGTATGCCTTGTTAGGCATTTTGCAATCCGTTTTCAGTTACATTATGTAGTGTTAGCGTGAAATAGGAGAAAATGATGCTCTTTAAATAGTTCCTAAGCCTCAGTACCCATACTTTTTATCGAGCACATTTAAATACAATTTACAGAAGGGTCTTCCATCATACATGGGTAGAATCGCAAACTTACAACATTTATTGGTATTCGTTTGTTTATTTGTGTGATTTGGTGAGGGAAAACATCATAAGAAGACATTAAAATACTTTTGGTCGAATAGGGCTGATGTAATGTCTCTACTTATATCATTGTAAGAAAGGCGGAAGGTAGATAGAATAAAGTCCAGAAATTTCTGATCTCAGAAATCTGAAGGTTTTCGAGTGCGCTTTACTGATCTCTTTTGTGACATTTTTCGTAAGAATCTTAATAAGAATGTCGTTCATTAATGGACGGTAACACAATCCGAGGGTGAATACCCGTCGCCCCGATGTTTACCAATTGCTACAATAGGTAACACACTTCCCCTTACCTACCAACACATTACCTACCTCTAGAGCCCATCTATTCAACGTACGAATATGATATGACATTATTACGTCGCCAAGCATCTATTTTCTTTCCCTGCGCGTCTTACGAGCGTGGACATCGCTCGATTTTGTATGATTTTTTACTACAATACTGTACATTTGTCTACTTAGCCGGAGATATAGTTCAGATATAGTCTGCTACCTTCGAATGAAGTAATTCAATGTAATGCTCTTGTTAAGACAAATGTTTTTACTCGTATGTAATTACTATATATTGACCATGACCGCTTATCATGTGACTAAAAACCATACTTTTATATACATTTTCGGTGAGTGACTAAATTATCTGTGACCACCTTATTGGCACAGCCGTATTATTTTTAAAGTAAGCTTAGAGAACCACATATTTAAGTTAGAAAAAAGACATGGTGGCTTCTAAGGCACAGGAGGTCAAAGAAACTGCGCTGGAGGTAGGCAAATAAGAGGAAATGTATCAGAGATGCCAACTAGAGCCCAGCTCTTCAATTTGCGACGATGTACAATGCACTAACGAAGCATTTGTAAGAAACGCTATCAAAAACTATATTTTATTGAAAGCTACTGAATAGATGTTAAAACGCCTGATCTAATTAAGCTAATGCCCTGGCCCTTTAATTTCATATTTTTTTATGTTGCAAACAAGGAACATTAAAAAAATATAGTGATGATGATACCGTCGGCTTTGTAAATAAATCGAATTATATTGTGATTAAGTTTCGGGTCGCATTCATTTGATACATGTAGCATTTTAACTTTTTATTTTGTCCTACAACCTATTAACTAAATAATTATTATATTTAACTGCGAAAAAAGTGTGCTCATTAACTGAGTTGTTAAGAAACCGAAAACTATTACAAATCATATTTTTTCGTAGTTAATGTAAAAGATTAGAGCCGTGGTGGCCGAGTGGTTCGAGCAGTTGCCTGCGACGCAAAGGTCGAAAGTTCGAATCCCGACTGTATCAATGAGTTTTTCTGAACTTAAGTACAGTGATTAGTCACACCACGAGCTGAACGGTGAAGGAAAACATCGAGAGGAAACCTGTATACGTCTGAGAAGAAATTCAAAGGCGTATGTATAGTCGTGCTCGAGTAACGGCGATGGACTCGCCATCTGTCACGTTGGCACCTAATATACAGAAAGTGGGTGTGTGGGTATTACCTATACACCTCTGCCTACCCCTTCGGGGACCCTTGTGGGAAGGCGTGAGGATATATTATTATTATATGTAAAAGATTGCGTAAGATTGAGCGAATTATTTGTTTTGCGCATCTACATTCTAATGAGATTACAATACGGAGGTCGGCTTTAAATATTACATTAATTAAGCTCATTATGGAACTAACTAAATCAACGTGCTATATTCATTACGATATTACCTCTGTAAACATTATATGTACTAATGTGAAAATTGCACAAATCATAATACTCAAATTAAATACAAATTGGTTTTACATATTACAAAAATAAACTAAAGAAATGAATTTTAATTATGAGCTCGTGAAAGCACATCTATATATATATAAATGAATCACCGAAATGTTTGTACGCACATAACTTTCAAACGACTGCACAAAATTGGATAAATCTTTCTTTTATGTATCCTCTATTGTCAGGAGAAGGGTTGTATAAAATATATATATATATACTATTTCTTCTGTGCGTGTGCCGCTGAACTCCTCCTATGCGGCTGGACCGATCTTAATTAAACTTTCTGTATGACTTCAGGCGGATTCGTGAATGGTTTAGGATCACAGTTAGACCCGATAGGTGGCGTTGCGAGCGTGTTTCAGAAATTGTTACTTTTCCACCCATGCGAAGCTGGGCGGGACAGCTAGTTTTTAATAAATGTCATCTTCTATTTGTCCACCCTTAGGCAGTTATTATTTCTATGGGAATTGCTACTTCAAATGTTCCCATGCTCCCATTTGTTACCGGCAAGTAAAGTGCTACGAAACAAACAATATTTCACCAGAAAAATTCAAAAGTTAAAGAAAAACAACTGACTTGGGAACCTCCTGCTTTTCTTACTAGCCCAAACTATACATTTAAATTTACATTTAACATACATTTATTTTTCCTGTATGTTAAGAAACGATTAGGCGTGTATGTACGTGGATATATTCCAAATTTTTATAGTAACACATTTTTCCGTTTCAGTGACACTGTATTTAAAAATAATCCCCGTTTCCATATGAATTACGTGAGTGAAATATAATGAATTCACCGTTCTCGATACAATGCCCGGCCGTGCGATTCTTCGGGCCTATGAGGAAAATATCTCTCTGGCTATTTCTAAAGATATAAAGCGAAAATACTTATTTTCAAAAGGAAGAATATTTTTCATAAGCAGTTATAATACATGTCGATGGAAAAATATCAGAAGTTAATTCATCTTTCACGTCTTTATAGGTCATACCATATTGTGAATAACTGTACTTGTATTCGCCAATAATTTTAATAAGCTAATAAATATCCCTAAATTGACTATAATTTGAAACTTTTTACCATTCGATAGACTTTGGCTTTAATACGTTTAACTATATTTACCTAATCAATATTTTATTATCATAGTATGTATTGCTAATATTTATGTTACTTTTCATTTATTATTTTAGTTACATCACGAGCTTAACGGTGAAGGAAAACATCGAGAGGAAACCTGCATACGTCTGAGAAGAAATTCAAAGGCGTATGTATAGTCGTGCTCGAGTAACGGCGATGGACTCGCCATCTGTCACGTTGGCGCCTAATATACCTCTGGCGGAAAGTGGGTGTGTGGGGTATCACCTATACACCTCTGCCTACCCCTTCGGGGACCCTTGTGGGAAGGCGTGAGGATATATTGTATTATTATTATTTATTTATTTTATGTAAACCACACTTCTACAATTTATGTTGGATATCAAAAAGCAATACGTATTATATTATACACCTACGTAGTGTGTATCAGAATGGTTTACGCTTTAACTTTAACTTCGTGTACTGTACAAACAGTAAAAATTCTACAGCCAGCTTACAAAATATTAACCATGATATTATCCTGACAATGCAATAAATAATGTGAATAAATTATTATTTAATAAATCTCAGTGATATAACACAGTAGCTAGCATATATTAAACTGGTGTAAACTGTTTGAATAAAATCTCGTATTAAATCGTAAAATGTTTTGTTTGCAACAATTTGCATAAAAGTTCTACGTCGAAACAAAGTTATTTGGACGGACCATGTAGGAGTTTGTCGCATCGCCATACAAAATCACAGTGAAGAGAAACTTTTTATCTGACTAACTTACCTGAGTCGTGTTGTTGTGACGGGTACTGAGTTAACAATGAGGCTGTACAGCTTGATATGAGCTCGTGCATACAATAACAAAGTTTCGCTGGACGCAGAGCTTATATACGCGCCCGCCCCGCCCACCAGCCCGGCAGGCGGAGTCAGCGCAGCCTCCGCAAAGCTTCAACAAGTTTTTTAAAAGTTATTCCCGCTCTTTTTCAGCTACGTATAGGAGTTAGCGTGACTGGTATTCAATTATTGCGTAGTGTTGGATATGTTACTAGTAGTGATAGTCACTGCATCTTAAAATATACCTTCAAAATATACCTGGATTCGAAACACATGTTTTGTCATCAATGTGGCTACGGTTTCCGCTACGTGTTGATTAAATAATAATAATAATGAAATAAATACCTGGGACAATTCCACACAAATTGACCAAGTCCCAAATTAAGCAAAGCTTGTGTTATGGTAACTAGACGACGATATATTTACTTATACCTAGATCAAATAGATCGGAGTCTCAAGGACGGGAACGTTAAGAGTACTCGAAACCGACGAGCATGTATGAAGAGACTGATGAATGTGGACGAAGCGGAAGAAGTATCTAAGTCTAGAGAGAACTGGCGCTCTATACTCTCTGCCTACCCCGCTAGGGACTTGGCGTGATGATATGTATGTATATACTTATATAGATAGATATACACTTAAATACATAGGACATCCAAGACTAAGGTACAAATATTTGTGTTCATCACACAAATATCTGCCCTCAGCGGGATTCGAACCCGCGACCTCAAGTTTCGCAGTCAGGAGCTCTAACCACTAGACCAGTCATAATATATTTATTGGTTTCAGGAAGAATAAGACAATTGACATATAACTTGTTCTCTAATTGGGGCTTTAAGTACTACCTACAACTTATTATTTAATCTTGGTTGTTATATATAACATAATACATATTATATCACATTTTATACTTACTGCTATGTTATTTTACTTTTAATGTTACGCTACGCGTAAGTTAGTTAGTTAGTTACCTCTTTGTTTACTTCTCTTACTTATAAAACTATAAAAATAATGCCCAAATTTTCTATGGTCGTTTTTAATTAGTGTGCATGCTGTCACCGCTTATAAATGTAGTGACATTTAACTAATGTTTAACATCTAGTTGTAAGCTTGTCTTTGGTATCAACTATGTTAGTGATCTTAAATAAATGAATAAATATTATGATTATATTACTAGAAGATATCTGAGTATACTCGTATATAAATGACTCCTATCAATAAAACATTGATAATTCTTGATGAATGTGGACGAAGTGAAAGAGGTCCGTAAATATAGAGAGAATTGGCGCTGTACTTCTCTGCCTACCAGGGACTCGGCGTGATGATTTAAAGAATGTTTCCATTCTTTACAAGCCTTTATTAGCTTGGACTTTATTTATACATCTAATTAACGAAATCTTTGAACGTAATGACCAAATCAAAAGTCGAATTGAATTGCAGCTTAGCATATAACTTTTAGAAATATATTCTTCTTTTTAGTTCAGCTAATTACAAAAGCGTGTTTTTTAGTTTTTCCACTGCAATAGCTCACCAGCAAACTGGCTCTGTGTATGGCTTGCTTGACACCTTTATAGAAAATTATACGTAGAGGAGCTAACACCGCGAAGTAACTAAAGCTTACCGGCCAGCATATACTCGCCGGACTAAAGCCTCTTTAAGCCTGCTATAAGAGGTTGCCGTAAACGATGTTTCCTTTATCGCTTGCCATTCGCACGTTTTACAAAAGGCTCGGTATTAGTAGCAACTTTGTAACGTTAATGCTACAACACTCATCGATAGAACTAGATCAGGAATAGAGATTAAAAAATAAATGGCAGAGCCTGTATGCATGAACTGAACCATCCTGGGAAGCTGATAGGATCAAAATTTGACGCCTTAATTATCATGCATATTGTATGTCCATCATCACGCCCCTGATTGGGTAGGCAGTGGTGTTCCTTCCTAGAGCCGGACAAATATGTCAAAGACCTAATTTCATATACACTTTAGAATTTCTTAACATACGAATGCAGTCGGATGCTTAAGGTTAGGAACGTCAAGGGAATTTGAAGCCGGCGAACATGTATGAAGAAAAGGGTGAGAAGTCTGTAAAACTATAGAATTCTGGCGTACTCTCTGTCTTTCCCATGAGAGAATCGGTGTGATGTTGTGTATGTGTACTCATGCAGGCTACTAATGATGTTTTCTTTCAATGTAAAGCTCGTGGTGTGAAAAATCACTATACTTCACTTTAGAAAAACTAATAGGGCTTGATCTTGCAACTTTAATCTTGGTGACTACATAAACCTCTCGGCCACCACGGCTCATTTAAAATATTATCATGTAAATCATATTTACCTACAACAGATTTGTCAAATCCTTTTAAAATTAACGCTTAGGAACATAATGATCGTTTCCATCGTCATTCATTTTGTTCTAAGGATTTCCATAAAAGTCACGTTCGTCATATCGAGCACCCTCATCAATCATGGGAGGTACTTGAGCAATTACACAAATGTTTACACTAAAAGCAATTAAGCACAGATTTTTCCCTTACAAGCTCTCGTTTCATGATAATTAACAACGATGTGCAATCATACATTCGAACCGTTCTATGCTCTTGAGTTTATCAGAGTTGGTTAGGTACTCGAACCTTGCTAAATAAAGGTCACAGGTTGGAATCAAAAAATTTAATATGTAGGTATACTGCGGTGTTTGAAAAGAGGATTGTGCAGTTCGACTCCTATTTAAAGTTTACTTTCTGTATAATATGGGTAAACACTTAAGAATCCGAACGCCTAGAGTGCTCCTTAGCTGGCAAAAATGTATAAAGATACTCTTTTACTCCTTGGGGACCGGAGTTTACACCTACAATCTACATAGCCACTTTATAATCACATAGTCACTTAAGCCATCTCCGGTCTATTTTAGTTGTATTTAAGTACATAAAGTAAGTTACAAAATTGTATTTTTCTTGTCTCGAGTGCAGTAATATTTATAACCATTAACTCATTGAAGTATTCACTTCAAGTTTAAATTATTCCGAGAAATTCTTCAAAGGTTCATTAACCAAAAGGGTTGACGTCAAAGGATGTTGATCGGTAGACGTCAGAGGATTTTTCAAAAGCTTTTCACATATCCATCCACACATTCCCGGAAAATTGCCTATTTGTGGAATAATTCATTTTCACTGTTCGCATTATGCAACATTGCTTTACCGAGGCTTATTGTGTTTCGACCAATCGTTCCTTGTATCTTGTGAAAATAAGAAATATTGGAAATTTTACTTTTACCTAACGAAATTGTTGGCTCCTTGTTCAGTTCAATGAGCACCGTCATCATTTTTATGACTTATACCGCTATTGAAGGCTTATCAGCTGTCAGCTTGAAACAATTTGAAGATGTAAAGCCAGGATTTTTTAACAACGATGTTATATATAAATATATACGTTTACAAAACCTAATAGGTACATTCATATGATGTTTCAAGTCTATGAATATGCTGGTAGCACAGCTTAGCATAAATGGATTAAGTTATCTGAGAAATAAATAATCAATAATAATAATAACAGGCTTTGTCATTCGTGATGCTGATGTGGGGGCCTATACGTTTTGCTTAATAGTATGTAGCTCGTTAAAACTATGTGAAAGACCAAAATTAATGAAAATTATAATTAATTTTTTTTCCTTCTTTTTGTCTCAAGCCGAGACACGCACAAGACTGACGTCTGTACGCTATTATTCGAAATACAAAAATTAAGGCGATTTCTTCAAGTCAAGAAAAAACTAATAAAGTAAATCACTATAGATTTACCTCAGTTCTTCACGACTACATCTTAAAATCAATTCCGGTTGTATAATACTGATTTGAGATGTGCCTTATATTATAGAGACAGAGTTCATTTTTCTTTAAAGTTATAAGGCTCAAGGCCTGTTTATCTCTCTTAACAGATGAGTGAGCCCCATGCAGTGTAAGAATATGTAAAATGTTCCTCGCTTCCATCGGTATTTCTAAGTACATTGTTTTCTTGCGATATTTTCCACATTATAAAGTACCAAGTATGTAGTAACTGAAAGTTTCATAGTAGAAAATACAACTGCATATTACTTACAACTTTCAGTGCATAAAACATTACTTACAGGATGAAACTATTAATATATATGGCCTGCGAGAGCGTGCCAAGGAAGTCAGCATTAGCCTCTATTATTTTATTTTTGACATTAAATGTTCGTTTGTTTATAGCTTAATATTAGAAAATTATAAAAGTATATATTTTGGCCTTTCAACAAGTTATAAGCTAATATGTAGTACCCAATTTAAGTTATAATTATAAAACTTTACTTTTCATAAAAAAAAAATACTTCTTTGCTGTTAGGCACAATGCCTAATGTTGTTAGAACAAAATAAAAAAAATATTTACCTTATAATAAGGTAGAACCTGTAAAATCTTAAGTGCCCATTCTTTTCGTTTAGGCTGCCAACGAATGTTACAAAGTTCTCCAATTTAATTAATCAATCAATCACGTATACTTTGTGGAACTCACGCCAAACCGTCCTAAACACAAAAATAAAATTATGAGCAAAAAAATTACAATCTATCTAATATAATCTATTGCTATTTTTATAAATAAACTAAAATAAATTTCTATATATTGGGGATATCGACCCTAATCTTTTATATATTATTTTCCTGTAAAGTAAATCCGCCTTCCCATAAGGGGTAGGCAGAGGTGTATAGGTAATACCCACACACCCACTTTCCGTCAGAGATATATTAATTGCCAACGTGATAGATGGCGAGTCCATAGCCGTCTCAAGCACGACTATAAATACGCCGTTGAATTGCTTCTCAGCCGTATGCAGGTTTCCTCTCGATGTTTTCCTTCACCGTAAAGCTCGTGGTGTGACTTATCACTGTACTTAAGTTCAGAAAAACTCATTGGTACAGGCGGGATTCGAACTTGCGATCTTTGTGTCACAGGCAACTACTCGAACCACTCGGCCACCACGGCTTGTGGTTCCTGTACTTAACCGTCCGACTACCTGTAAAGTAATTATCCTTTTTTACATATCGACAATTATTAACCTCCTTTCTTTTTAACTGACTTAAAAAAAAGAGGAGGGTCTTAATAAGACTGTATGTTCTATACAGGATTACTCCGCCGATTGTTAATAAACTTTCATTATTGTTTTTTGCATTATAAACTGAAATAACACAAAAGTAACTTACAACTTTTTTTTTAAATGGTACCTGTAGATTTTGTTTTTAATTAAAGCAGTATAGTTTAGTATCATTCATTAGTATCATGTTTATAATAAATAACAAATTCATCCCCATGTCGTATCATATCATAAAACGATATCCCTTAATGGATACTTTCGCTTTACCTATAAAACCACTGACCAAAACCTTTACATACAACAAGTATACAGTATTCTGACAAGGGAATCGTCAGCAGATTCCCTTGTCAGAATACTGTGGGTTTCAACAATTTCTCAGTACAACGATGCTTTAGTATACATTATTGCAGGTCTAAGACATGAGCATACGCGTAATGTATTTTAACGTGCCAAGACTTTTCATCAAGGAAAATTATATAAGTAGTGTTCCGAGTGGGCTTTCGGTGCGAAATCATAACGTCATAGTCATAAATAACCAATGGACTAATGTTTCAGTCGGCAGTAAACGTACACTAAAACAAATATTTCGTGTTTAATGTACCACCCGCGGTACATCATACACGTGTTAACAACTTTAATGGCGACGATAAATATAAACCCATTTATTGGACCGTTGATATGATCTTATTATTTAAGATCTAAAGACGTAGGCATCCAGGGAAAATCGTCTGAGAAGGAAACGAAATTGTATGGGAAAACCTAAATCTTTGTCGGCGGCACTAAAATTTCTGCTATTTATATGTATCGGTGCAGAAACATTAGTTGAAAGCAAATATGTAATTAAAAGCTCAAGTATTTGTTTGTATTGTTTACGGTTAAAATCTATATTGTAACGTACTACCGTGCTGTGGAGACTAATGAGCACACGGCAGAATACTAAGTTAATCCTTGCTAAATGTAATACAGTTCTACGCTCCTACGGGCTATGCAGCTACGGTGCTACGTAATACAATGCTACTACGGCGCTACGAACGCTGCCTGCTTGCATAGCGCTTATTATTTGACGACATCGTCATGGAAGTAGGTATTTGATTCTGTAGAAAACGCTCATATATAACCGATTAACATGTCACATAGATTTTATAATATAAACTTATAAATAGAATATCAATTTTGAAGTCTTTAATAGCATGCAAACACGACAAACGCTCAGCCTGTAGGGTGAACTTCCCGTTTTTCTATTAGTGTTGCAAGCGTCCATAGACTTTGCTTTGCTTATCATCAAACAACCCGTATAACTGATAAAAGAGCAGGATCAAATCGATTCAAAACTCCCTATGACAATGTCGTTTTATGACAATTCTACTTTAATATAACCCTTGTGGGAAGCAATATAGAACATAAATTTTAATCTCTTAAAAAACACGCCGGCGGAGTCGCGGGTTATAACTTAGTGGTATTAAGCAGCCAGTCATCGTCAGTCTAAGTAGTTTAAGATACCTGGTTCCTATTAATAGCGGGGCAGCGAAGCGTGGGATCGAACGACGCCTGCATTATATCTCTCCTGACATTATTGACACCGGGAACTAGATTTATATAATAAGAAACACTTCATTAACAGCCTGTTCGTTGCAGACTTACAGTCGAGTGCATGCCGAAGGAACTGATAAGTTTAATCGCTATTGGAGCGTTACTAATAACATTTGAATTAGCGTAATGAAATCTATTGCGTATCACAAATACATAACACCTTCACATATAATGTGGTAATAAAAGAAAGCCAATGAGACTGAGTGTTTCGAGTTGTCACCTGCAACGCTATGGTTGCTTGTTCGCAACCCGATAATAGCAATAAATTATAACTTATAGAAGCCCGTAGCCAAATAACTCAATTTTTGTGTTGTGTTCTTGCGCGATGAATAAGGTTTCCAATTGTGAGGTAGGGGGAAGGATTTTTATATTATGGAAAATATCAACGTCGTCGAGATCATCGAGAAAATAGACAATGATAATACTTTATTTACTAAGAGAGCTTTGTCAAGAATTGTTCGAATTCTACCTGCTACCACCACACCTCTCGCCATCGACGGAAAATTTATTCCCATAGCTTGGAACCACAAAGGTCTCGTACTGCACATTTCTAAAGAGGTATCGTTCCACGAACGCTCCAGCTGTGGAATGAGCGCTCCGTTGAGGTTTGCCTTGGAGAGTACAGCATGTAATTCGTCAAGAAGGGTGTGAAAGATACCTCTAGTGTTGCAAGCGTCCATAGGCGGTGGCAACCGCTTACCACAAGGCGGGCCGCATGCTTGTGGTATAAAAAAATGCATAAGTATTTTTTTTACATCGAACAAAAGAAAATTGAAATGTATTTTCTTGTCGACACAATCAGTGAGCCTAATACAAATAGCTGAGGTTGTGTGTAAAACATAAATTGAGTTGTTTACGAGTCACGAGCGGCATACGGCGTACACGTAATGTTGGTTGAACCAAATGCCGCCACACTAACGCGTTGCGTTGCATACCCACCACACATTACCTCATACCATGGAAACTCAACCAGTGGCAGATTATATAATTAACATAATGTGACCACGTGATCACATATTCCTAAACACGATACTATGGTACTATATATACTAATAGATATTCTGGAAATACCTGATCATTTTATTAATGATAAAGAGCCGTGGCGGTCCTGTGGTTCACGCAGTCGCCTGCAACAGCGAGAGTGCAAGTTCAAATCCTGACTGTAACAATGACTTTTTATGGTAAAGGAAAACATCGACATGAAACCTGCATACGTTTGAGATGAAATCAAAAGATGTCATTAGAGTTTTGCTTCAGAAACGGCCATCTGTACGCTGGCATCTAAAATATATCTTAACTATTAAGAAGCATTCCGGCGTGTCGATTAAGTAATCACTTGCAATGTCAACATTGCTAGCTTAACACCCTCCGTACCAATTACTGTTTTCATAACTTAGATACCACGAACTTTACTGTGAAGGAAAACATCGTGCAAAAAACTGCATATAGTTATGTAAAGACGTACGGATAGTTGGCTGAGAGTATCAGATTCCCCACCAGTCACGTTAGCGCACATATAAAAAGCGAGCAAGATTTACGAGAAGAAGGTTCTTTAACACATCTGCCTCCCCTTGCAGGTTGGAAATATGTAAGCAAATTAGTCACTGAATCAGACGCCAAATGCTAAACAGATTGGATGAAATTTGGAACCGAGTTATGAAGGACGAGAAGTGGTATTAGTGCCGAATACCTACTCCATTTCCACAAAAGCTTACAAAAGAAAGCATGCAAATAAATATAAAAATACTGGTTTAATATCATTTGAAACATTCAGGGAATAATTTAGTTAATTTAATATTATCGCAAGATCTAAAATAGTCCTTAGTAAGGGTAAGCAATAATGCTTTGAGCAGCAAATTCTATGTGCGTGCTTAGCGCCTATGATATTAAAATACATAGTATTATTACAAAACGAGCATAGATGTAGCACGAATATATTTATTTTAGAAGATATGTTGTGTTCTATATATGTTGCTTTACTTACTAAGATAAAGTGTGTGTTATTCAAACATGTACCTATAACTCAAGGAACTTTTCAGTGTTAGGTAAGTGCTACTCATCATGCAGTGTAACGAGGTTTTTAAATTCATTGCAGATTGCACGCCGTAGTTTGCCTTATATTCCGGACAATAAACAAATCTTGTTCATGGACGTATCATGCTTGTGAGAGTAAAAGCCGCGATTTATTAAGCGCGGTTACTCGATATGGAAAGTATATCGCATTTACGTACGAACCAAGATTACTATCGCTTTACTTTGCAGACCAAATTAACCATGGGCCACTGGCAGCATACATAGCCCATTTCCTCTTGTCTCTGACCTGTTATTTCCACTCAATGAAGCTATGTGAAAACAGGATATTTCTCACAAAGCGACTACCTAGGTGATTGATATCAGAAGTAATTTTTGCGTATGCGACTTACCAAAAATTGTGAAGCGTGTGAGTGCACATAAATTATCCTTATATTTAAGTTTCAACTATATCAAATAGTTACTTTTAACATATTCATATCTGAAAGGCCGCAATAGTCGCACCTTCTTGTGTCCGATGGTACCTATCTGTAGCGTAAAGATTGTTGTCCATGCCATTTGGAACACTAAATAAAAATATTTCAATAAATGAACACATATGTACATTTGATACTGAAGCAACAGCGTTATTTGTATAGAAGTCACCGATAAATATGTACGGTAAAATTAAATAAGTTAATTATTATTACTGCGTAATATGACACAAGTAAGCTTAAAAGTCTCATTGTAAATCAGAATTCTCTCTTTAACGCGATGAAATTTTAACGTTTGAATATTCAGTTTTGTCCTCAATGAGCTGAATTTGTAATTGAAACAATGATGATTTTAATTGGATCAAGATAATTTTAATAGCAAACAATCGACCTTAGCCGAGGAAAACGCCATAAATACCAAAATAAATTGCCTGTGAAAATACTGTAATAGACACCTACCATATTTTTTTGCCACGGGAAATAAAGAAATCTATATCTTTAACAAGCTCCAAAAATGATGGGATTTTATCATTTCATTCGTGTTTTTTGTGTTCGTCACATGATATCTTTGATTGATTATTATCTTTTATATCTACATTAATATTATAAAAAGGAAAGATTTCATTGTTTGTAAAATTATTATAAGTAATGGACGAAACTTTTCCTTTCTTTCTTTAAATCCCTACTTAAATTACAGTAATGTAAATCTAATACGGGTGAAACCGCAGGACACCTCAAGTCTTATGTTTAAATAAATTTGCATTCCTATGAATATATATATATATACACTTTCACACTAATAAGTGTCTATACACTTTCAAAATGTATATTTATTTGAAAAACAAAATCGTGTCCAGTTTGCAGTAGTAGACGAGAAGCGAACATTTCGTAAATTCGCTAATACGAGTGAACTGACACTGTGTGCCTTAGTCTCTATAGTTATAATGAACTCTATAATTTTAATATAATCAAACAATTTAAATCACTTGTTTTCCATCTAGACTAGTTAGTGGAACAGAAAAACATCGAGAGGAAACTTTCATACGCTTAAGAAAATTCAAAGAATATGGCTTGAGTAACGGCGATGGAACCTGTTACGTTACCACTTAAATACTAGTGTGTTGTCACCCTTCTGCCTGCTCTTGGGTACACAAGTGTACAAAATAAATGAGCATTCCAGTTTTTTACTATTCATTAATATTGGTTCAGCGCTTTTCAGCGCCACGGTTAAGCACGTTCGAACCTAACCTATCCAAACTTTATAAAACGTAGATGCTACATACATAAAGTGCAAATGGTATGACATTTTTATTACATAAAAAACGTGTCGATATAACATCAAGGCTCGGGGTACCAGTAGGGTAATCGAAACCATTTGCCGATGCATGAACTTCAAGCTCGAGGAATGATTTATCTCTGTACATAAGTTCAGTAAAAAGTCATTGGTCTACTTAAAATTCAAACTAGCAATCTTTGTGTTGCAGGCGACTACTTAAACCACTCGGCCACCACGACTCCATAATCGGCAAATATAATCGTATGCTTGCAAGTCTAATCCAGGAAAGCCGGGGATGTACAAAGTACGGTTTTTATTTGAATATGCAAATCTGAGAACTGTGAAGTCATAACATGTCTGCAATATCGAGAACGCATTATCCAGGCGTTGAAGAACAGACTTCTGCACTTAGCATTCATATAAACTGAACAACTGATAATCCCAACTTTAATGTCAGTTTCTACGGGTATCGAAAGTACTTTTGCACGTAATTTCTCTGGAGAGATGCCTCTGTTTCAAAAAGTACACATTGTATTAGAAAAAGAACGTAGTTTCGTTATCCGTGTAGGATTAATGTCATTTGTTACACACACAAGTTTCTTGTATTATGTTTGCAATATATTCCTTAAATAAAACATCTAAAATATATTACAAGATATATAAATATACATCTTAGGACGATTATGCTCAAATCGACCTAGTCCCAAACCAAGCAAAGCTTGTATTATGCATATAAGTACACACTTAGTATGTATTATGGTAGTACTTATAAGTATTGTTGTTCATTACATAGGAATCGAATACGATATCTCAAGTGTCGCAGCCAGTTTTTTTAACCTAGGTCAGACGGCCGTCATATAATGAATACTTAGCCGTAGATGTGCTTGTAGGTCGACCATGACGCATGAATATGAGGTCTTTAAATAAAGCGAAAACACTTATTCTGGAATCGATCCCGCGATCCCAAAAGGAAACCAATCGCATGACAATTTGTAACGTTAAATCGAACGTCAGTGTAAACGGACCTACTTTATGTACCGACTCATGCTACAAGCACGAAGTCAACGAAACTTTATTTATAGAAATTTGAGGTACATGTAGTTAAAAACTGATAAGTTAAGTAGTCTATTCATTAACTCATTTTTTATTCTGATCTAAGTCAGTACCTACCTACTTATAGAAATACCAGTAGGGTTGCCAATGGAACATATATTCTCAGGCCTTCCTACACAGGTCCCCGAAGGGGTACGCAGAGGTGTATAGTTAGTACCCACATACCCACTTTCCGCCAGATATATTTAGGTGACAACGTGTCAATCGAACATCCGTTAATGAAACTCTTCACGTTCATACCAAATCTAAGCACATATTTTGTATTTTTTTATTAGCTACTCCATAAAGCTAGGGCCTTGGTAAGGCTCAAGAGCTTGATATGTCAACGAAAGTAACGTCGTAATAACGTAAAGTAGGGATGGGACCTTTGAATGATTAATTAAACCCCTAGAAAAACGAATATGTTTTAAAATTAAAGGATTTTTTTTATTCTTCTTTGTATAGTATACCTACCAGTTTTCCAGTTTCTGATCTAAAGCAGTGTACTGTCGAGATACTACCACCGTCAGTCATGCCAATATTACAATATTGCACGACGAGCTTTTGACGAATTATTATTGATCGTAAGAAATGCCCAACTGTATAACACTGACAGACAGTTACAATGAAACAGAAGATATTTGATTTTATTTATTTATACTAATATGAATCTTATTGGCATAACTAGTAAGTATAATTTTATATTCAGTAGTCAGCAAAATATTTTAGTTCCAAAAAGTAATCACAGGCTACGAATAATTGAATGGAACACTGGCGAAGGACTGTATTATTAACTGTCAATACATACAACAATCAAACTAAGATTTAAAGATGGCGACATTGATGTAAGACGTACTAGTTTTGCATTGATCCCACACATTCAAGTTGACACTACGTAAAACGTGATCGCGACAGGGAGTCGACAATGCAAAACACAAAGTATACGGAGTCTTAAAGATTTTAAGGTTCGTTAAGTGATATTATTGCTGAAGACATAAGACATCGTTGAACAACAGTTTAATTGTTGGACCATAAACCCCTTTATTGCAACAGCTCCATTTGATTGTAACACGTTTGGATTCGTTTTATAGGCAAATTTTACATATTTATAGTAAGTAGTAAAGCTCTCCAACGTTACGTCATTCATGACGGGGTTCAGACTGCTATAAAATATAGAAGTACCTGTATTACTGTTGAAATTTGTAATATAGCGACTTGGGACTGTCACCTGGTATGGTGGTTGTATGGTATGGTGGTTTGTTGCCTTGGCTATCTTCCTGAATCAATGATTGCAAGACGACCTCCGTGGGTAAAAAATATTTATTTCAGCGATTAACGTAATTATGCTGTGTGCCTGTATAAGTATGTAATTGTCTCAGTATGTTAATTCACTATAAGCACAGTACAGGCTCCGCCTAGTGCATATTCAATTGGCTTTTTGTAAGATGTCCACAATTTTATTATTACTTAGTAGTTATTTTATTCAAAATTTTTCGATGAATGTTGACAGCACATAGTAATCGAGAGACGCAACTAAGGTAGCAACGAACGTTGTGGGTACATATTTTAATAAAACAACGATAACTGAATATATATTTTCTATAATTCAAAAAGTTTATACACAAGCTTTAATAAGATAAAAGTCCAAACAAGTAAATGGTGCAACAAGCAATAATACAAACTCCTTTTAGATGTATTTCGTCATACAGACGTAAATGCTTCAATAATAAACCTACTTAAAAAAAACTGTAAAATGTTACAACTTTGGGAGTCACTGAACGACAAAAAAACGCAAATAATAACTTGTGCACTGTATGTAAACGTAACATAGTTTCTTAACTAAAAACCATTATCTAACATGCATTAAATCATTAAAGTTTTAAACAAAACTATAAACTCTAAACATCAATCGAGATAAGGCACTGAATTTAGAACGTCTCGGACATGTATGAACACTTGAATCCAACGAAACGATAAAGTTTTGTACTCGGGTTTCAACTGTGAAACGTAACAGTTATCTACTTAAAGATTTTATCAACTCGACCATCAAACTTATAATACTAAGGTAAAAATACAATAAACCAATATTCGAAGTAACAGAACGGTAACATATACATTTGAGTATTTTAAAGTAGTTTCTATCCATTTAAACAACATTCCCAAACTGATTCGCGTTATCAGATTTACTTTCAACGACAGTGTAAAGTTCACGAGCAAATTCGTGCGAGCTCGGTAATAATGAAATATACTTGATAACTAAAAGGAAGACGTAAATATTTATTTCATAGCAAAACACTAACTTACTTTGCATAGCAATAGTATTGATAATATAGCAAAAGTGTATCTAAAAGAAGGAAGTAGAAAGGTATAAACATGAAAAT
The DNA here is from genome assembly GCA_016069955.1 of Drepana arcuata. Taxonomy (NCBI): domain Eukaryota; kingdom Metazoa; phylum Arthropoda; class Insecta; order Lepidoptera; family Drepanidae; genus Drepana; species Drepana arcuata. The sequence goes on along the minus strand of JACCPG010010241.1, from coordinate 39,125 downwards.
CGCGATATGCAATGAGACCTTTAAATGCTTCGACGACGTTTATCTTCCATATTGCAAGTTTAAAGAGGCTCCATTATACTGTATGATTATTATTATTAATTGTGCTATTTAAATGAACTAGGACAACTTGTTGGGACTCTCATTTAGGTAAGCTACGTCAATTATTAATAAGTACATGTGTAATACAAATCGAACATCAGACTTACACATCCATCACTAAATAGACTGTCCATCCGTGAGTTTACTAGGCACATACGCACATTACAAACAAAAGTAATATAAAAATATAGCAAGCACACATCTGGAGAAGAGTTATTAAGTAGTTCTTAGAAGCAGGCTCGCTTAGCGCATCCCTTGCAGGGTGATGTGGTGCATATTGAAGTGATAGGCGAGTGCAAGCAACACTGTGCGAGAATCGAATATGAGTAGAAAGAATTGTGCCAGCCAGTCTGCCGGCGATATTCTTTCTACATCCTCATGTCAACGAGACGAGTTCATGAGCCGCACGCACTGAGCGAGGAGGTACTTCTTCTGCTGCTCGTCGTATAGGAAGATGACCTTGCCTGACCCCGAGCTAGGGAACATTCCAAGGACCTTCTTCTTAGCTGTCGGTATGTACACCCCTTTAGCAACCGACGTTGGCACTTCGGGAAGCTCTGTCCAGAGGTACGTCCATAAGATCTGTTGAACATTTAGTATCATTCAATAATTACATCAACCCTTTCTCTCGTTCTTTTTTTAATTAAAAACGTGTAATTATAATTTATAGTTATTCTAATTTTGCAATGTTATGTATTATCACTACGTATTTTTAAACATTCCCGCCGCGTCGGTCTCTCTGTTCGCGATAAACTCAAACATAAAAAAAAATCACCAAAAGACGGAGTGATTCCTGAGAATGTTGTGGCTATATAATTTGTAAAAGTTATTTCTAAATTGGTTGATTTAAACTGGCCGGGTCGTGTCACTTGTATTTAAAAAAAACATGTGACTATAATACGCTATAACGTAAAAGTTAAATTATCCACTTTCCTTCTTTTGGGCCTAATAAATACATATGTCCGTCAAAACTACTCGGCCAAAATCACCTCGAAATGGAATTCATGAAAAGTTATTGGACTCATCGATACACGACCGGACACATGGCGTATAAATAATACATGATGCACACGGTTCACTAGTAAGCAGCTATATACAATTCTAGAATCCAATTAGTTATTATTTACAAATTAGATTAGATGACCTAACTACGTGTAGTGTGATCTACCGCGCCAGAGATCGAGGTTTCGATTTGCACTCAGAACAATATATTGTTCAACAGGATGTTTAGGATTACCTTCATAAATTCAACTAACTATGGATTGTTCACAAATGCTATTTAATAGCACGTAATATTGAATGCATACACATTTATTATAAAACTATTGGACTAGCTCCTTGAACTAATGGGAAATATATAAACCATACATAATATATACAAATTTGCTATATTTAAAGCATGTATATGCTTTTCTTCGCGGAGCGCAAACATACTAACTTTGAAATTCACCGTATAGATCGGCTACACACGTACACGATTCATGTAAATTGAGTTGTATTTTCAGTAGATTGGAAAAAACGTTATAATCCTCATACAGACATTATTTTTCTGATTTATTTTGACTAGTCTCACTAGACTTAACGCCTTCCCACCTGGGTAGGTAGTAGTGTAACAAACCCGTATTTTAAGTCTGCGATGTATTTTCCCATGTTCGACTAAACATGTCATAGAATTTTTGTCTTTTGCGATTTAAGCCCCTGTAAGTACGACAGAATTAATCTGTAAATTATAAAATATTGCGCAACAAACCTGCCACCCTCCGAACACGCTATTCTTCTCTAAGTACAACAATCGTTTGTCGGTACACATCACCACCTCCTTGGCGGGGATCACCCACACATGGGCCTCGTACTTGTCAGTGCCCACGTATTTACCCTGTACAATCACGGCCAAATTGGTTAAAACTTTCTGCATGTATTTCAGCAACGGAGGTGTAGAAAATGTAGGAGTCAATTTGACTGGTAGGGAGCACGATCGAAAATGGCATAAAGTATTCACATGTATAAAGACAGGAAAGATTCGTTATAAGAAAACTCCAAACCATCTCAATTTAAAAGCACAGTTTATCTCGTTTCCTAACACTGAACAACAAATGGTGAAGAGAAAGAGAAATATATTTTTCCACACTTGGGACGCAAGCAGGTCAATAGATGAGCGAAGTACATACATACATACATACGTCATCCCGCAGAGTCCCTCACGGGTTAGGCAAAGGGATCCACATTCATCAGTCTCTTTATACATGCTCGCTGGTTATAAAATTTTACCTTTTCAAGTTCGGAAAGCATCTTATAGCCTTCTGCTTCGAGTCTCGAATAAGGTTTGACGGCGGTGTGTGGCAACAGGTACCTCGCCGGACGCCGCTTCGTCACTTCCTCGGAGAAATCAGCCGCTCTGGTGATATTATAAGTAGTAGAGATATTATAAGTGGACGTTTTCGCGAAGAATCACTATTCTTACAGACATATTCGCCTCTATAAGGCTGCTGTTTCTGCTGTTTGTCGAGATAAATATATGTAATCTACCTCCGTTCCAAAGCATTTTACATATTAGTAAGATGTTTTAGTATTATCAACAATGATTGTTTTTTATAAAAAAAATATATCATTAATAAATTAATGCGTATCTTAAATTATCACAGCGCTAATAATAAATGCATATACAATAAATACATAAGCAAAGCCTCGACTATAATAGAACACGTGACTACATACCTCCCAACACCAATCCCATTACAGTAAAATTTTCATTAAACTAATTAGGTACCCTGGTCAAGGAACGCATCAAAATGCTAAACATTAATGGCTGTGTGCTAATAAGCTACTCACTATCTACTCATTGAAAACATACTGCTATAAAATTGCCGCCACACTACTTCTATTCCACTAAATCTTACATCGTACGACCCACGGTTGGCAAAATACAAAAACTTATTCCCCTCGTTACAAGAAATAGGTAAACCAAAACTAAGATAAACCGAGATTTAAAATATGATAAACGAATAAAGCGCAATAAAAACATTTGGTTATAAAAGGGGTTATGTTATAGCATGGAGATAACATATGTCTTCTACAGATGTCACGAACTCTGCAGAACCTTTTAACGGAGGTGAGTAGGCCAGAGGTGAAGTCAACGACCCCGCCGACGGGCCTCACGACAAGACCGACGGCGCCGCGGCCGAGGCCCTTCACGAAGCCTACGGCGCCGCTTTCCTGCGCCCCTTGGATGGGTCGCACCACCACCCCGCGCACACCGTCCACTACTCCCTAATAACGCAACCTACGTATTTTATTTTACTGATCCTTATTTGAGGAACTAAGTCAAACTTAACAATTTTCACGTAAATCCCCACTAAAGGGGATAGGGAGGAAAATTCCTTTAACTAGGGAATAGTTAGAGGTGACCTATATGAACATTATTTATGAGGGACGACTCGACGTGATGATTTGTATGGATGTATGTAAGTATATATTAATTAAATAATTATGTTTAACGGTATATTGTTTGTGAGTTTTTAGAAACTAACGTTGCAATTTATTTATAGCAGATTTTAAATTTAAAAGGAGAATTTTCCACTCTCTCTCCGAATTCTCCTCTATCTATTTTATTATTTACAAAACATGCAATTATTTTATGCAAAGTAATTGATGATTAGTAACAAATTGTAAACAGCGAAAGCGGCTGAAAGCACGTTAGTAGCTTTAAATACATTGTACACCAAACATGCACCAAAACCCATGCCATGCATGCCATGCAACCATGCATGCTTTCATTCATTCACCTCTTAACAGCGTCGAAGGAGCCGGATGCAAAGTCAACAACGCCGGCGGTAGGCCTCGCGAAGAGTCCCACGGCCCCCACCCCTAGGCCTTTGAAGAACCCTTCCACGCCTTGCTCGCGGGCGCCGTCTATCGGCTTTGTGAATACTCCAGACACGCCATCGACCACACCCTGAGTCATACCACAGTTATTGTATATAGTGTGGTAGCAGTGCCCCGCAATTTCACCCGCACAAAATTAGATTTTATTTTTTATTTTGTTCTGAATAACACATACATATCCTTATATAAGTGTGAATCCAGCCAAATTGTATCTATTTCCAATTATGTATTAAGTGATAGAGTAACAAATATCCTCAGAAACTTGCACATTTATAATATTTGTCAAACCGAATATTTATAATATTTGTAAAATCTTCACCCCTTCCCAGTGGGTCTCTTAATAGCTCGGCATAGGCCCGTAGTGACCGAGTGATGTATATCTTCAGTAATATCAAGATTGCAAGTTCGAATCCGAAGCTCTGTACGAATATAATTGTATAAACTGTATATCTTTACGCCATCCCACAAGGCTCTCTTAAGGGGCTGACATTAGAATAACAACATCCTCTTCATCTCTTCATCATCCTCAACATCGCCATTAAAACCGTGGTGGTAGATTGATTTAAGTAGTCGACAGTAAGATCAAGATTGCAGGTTCGAACCCTGTCCAATGTACCAATTATTCTGTACCAATGTGCATTTTCTAAACTTCTTTGGTACAAATAAGTCTCCGGTGCAAGAGGGTGTTACATAGTGGTTGTAAATAATGCGAGACTGACGGTAAATCTCCGCTTATTGGTTTTTCTGACAATATGTATGACGATATAATATAGGATCGTAGCAGTATACAAAAGATTTGATGAAAACATTACTTACCATGACGAGTCCTTTGCCACTTCTAGCTAAACCTTCTTGCAAATTGGCCGGTGGTTTGTTAATATTGTCGCGACGCCTCCGTTGATAGTCCTAAAATAAATATACTTATTTCTGATCCACACAACATTACAGGTCAACCGGAGAACTAGTACCAAATCGATATGAAATTGATATATTATACTAGCTGTCCCGCCCAGCTTCGCCCGGGTGAAAATTTTAAATTTCCTAAAACACGATCTCAGCGCCACCTATCGGGTCCAATTGTGATGTAAGCTATCCTATCTTTTAAGTTGGATCAAACTGCATACGGTGTGTAAATTTAATTGAAATCGGTTAAGTAGTTTAGAAGCCCATCGCGGACAAACAACGTGACACGTAATTTATATATATTAAGATTACACTTCTGCTCCTAGTCTTTTGTGGGAAGATGTGATTACCTTATCAAGCGACAGTGCGGCGAGTCCATGTCCCATAGCCCCAGTGATCCGCGACACAGCGCCCGCCGCCCCGCCCACAGTGTGCCCCACCAATGACCGCACTCCTATGAACAAGCCCTCCGCGAACTCGCCTGGCCCTTGGATTGCACCCTGGATAATAATTAATATTTGTTTTAATATAATTATTTAATAGTGTAAATAAATTGGGCATTGATAATAAATTCGGTATTTTTCCACATTTACATTCGAAAATGAAAATGAAAATGAAAATGAAAATGAAAATGAAAATGAAAATGAAAATGAAAATGAAAATGAAAATGAAAATGAAAATGAAAATGAAAATGAAAATGAAAATGAAAATGAAAATGAAAATGAAAATGAAAATGAAAATGAAAATGGAAATGAAAATGAAAATGAAAATGGAAATGGAAATGAAAATGAAAATGAAAATGAAAATGAAAATGAAAATGAAAATGAAAATGAAAATGAAAATGAAAATGAAAATGAAAATGAAAATGAAAATGAAAATGAAAATGAAAATGAAAATGAAAATGAAAATGGAAATGAAAATGAAAATGAAAATGGAAATGGAAATGAAAATGAAAATGAAAATGAAAATGAAAATGAAAATGAAAATGAAAATGAAAATGAAAATGAAAATGAAAATGAAAATGAAAATGAAAATGAAAATGAAAATGAAAATGAAAATGAAAATGAAAATGAAAATGGAAATGAAAATGAAAATGAAAATGAAAATGAAAATGAAAATGAAAATGAAAATGAAAATGAAAATGAAAATGAAAATGAAAATGAAAATGAAAATGAAAATGAAAATGAAAATGAAAATGAAAATGAAAATGAAAATGAAAATGAAAATGAAAATGAAAATGAAAATTAAAGTAACCTGGAAAGGCTCGTAGAAAAGGTCCTCCACACCCTTCTTCAAGCCAACCACAAGGCCGTAAGGGTTGCCGATCACATCCAGTCCCAGCACCAGTACGTATAGTTGCTTCAACGCTTGTCCCGTGTAGTGACTTTGTGCTTCGGTCATTAACTCTTTTTGTGATAAAAACTCGTACGTCTTTTCGTAGTAAGATAATCTAAAACAAAACATCTTTGATTAACATTAAATAGTCGTTTATATAATTAATAAAATTGATTTTGATTTTTTATGGATCTTCATGGTCCTACCTACACAATTAAGTTTTCAGTAAAGTAGTCTTTTGCCAATTTCTCAAACAATGTTTAAATTCATAAACAAAAACAGTGAAGAAATAGTATTATACAACATTTAATTATACCAAAGATAACTTACTTGAACACCACATCATTCATGTCTGTTAGGGTGACCCCAATACTTTGTAGTATCGTACCTACGAATGTAGGCAGCTGTGTCGCTCCACCGAGCGAGAAAGAAACATGGACCTAAAATCAAGCAGCATAAAGTAGCAATTAAAAAATCTGTTATATTTAGGATGTATTTTAACTAAAGTCATTTTTATTGTATGTATAGGTACACATTTTGAGATTACCTTAAGCGGAGATAAGTGTAAGTTATCGTAGAAGTTCTTCTGATCTGAAGCCACTCCCTGCGCCGCTAACGCTGCCAAAGGCTGTCCAGCTTTTTCCAAATCTACTTGGAATGCGTCCAGCTATAACCAACCAACAATATATAGAGTTACCTACATATTGTTAAGGTACATATGCAATATATCTCCGTAAAACTTTAAAGGCGCGACAATAAATAGTTATTCCGTTCAAGCCAAGTAAAAGTAGTTTTGGTAAGAATTAGCTTGGGAGATTTGAAACGATAAACTTCTACCCACCAAGGACATACATAAATACAGAATACTTTCGATTTCCTGAAGAGGTATTACAACCAAAACGTCTCAACCAAAGTCCGCACGCGAGCGTTCCTGGCCCAAAATAAAAAAAAATACCCGCTAGATGACGCTGCAGGACAATTTTCATTTGTGCAGGTAGTAAGTGAATAAATGGTAATTATCTAATTAAACTACTGCTAATACAGTAAAATAAATCAGAGGTCGTTGACTATGGACACAAATTATGATAAACAACAAAAACAAACAAAAAAAACACGTTTTGATATAAAAATGTATGTTTATTTATATTAAATACACATACCGCTTCTTGTTCGGTGAGCACCCGCTGTGGGAACATGCCCATGAAGGCGTTGACGAGCCCCATGTCCACCTTCACCTGGAACTCCTGGATCAGCACCTTGTAGTACTTGTACTGTCGCACTTTGCTGTGCTCCATGATGCGTTCCACTATCGACACCTCGATAAATGGTTTCATACCTTAACAAGTACAATAATATGCGCTTAAAGTTTGATTATATAAAACCACACACCACCACCACCACAATTCTTAACCTATCTTACTTGCTCGTGGTGCGATAATTCACTTACAGACTGCCGAGTTTCGAACCAGCAATTTTAATTTTACAGGTGACTACTCCACTACCCGGCCACTACAGTTCAAAGCCATTAAATTAATCAATCAGCTTATTATCGTTACAACCGATATACGAGTATATGCAAATATGTATATGGGTGTGTGGGTATTACCTATACACCTCTGCCTACCCTTCGGGGACCCTTGTGGGAAGGCGTGAGGATTTATTATATATTATATGGTCAAGACTTTGTCATCATACAATGTATTTTTTTCCATTAACATTAAATACACACATAACACATTGGAGCAACTGTCCCATTTTCGACACATTTGGTAAAGATTTACGTTTAGAAATATTTTCGTACTTGACTAGTATAGAGATGTGATAACATATAACGTGCCATCCACGAGAACGCGCACCAACAATGTTTAGTCGAGGGGGTCGGGGGATGCGGGGAGTATGACCCGAGCCTATTAATTGTAGTGTGCGTGTGCACTTATGGGTAATCAGTGTTTACCAATAATACTCAAAAATTCGTGGAAGTTTGCATGCACACTTACACTATAAACTATAGGGAAGAAAAGTGGGGCGCGTCTTCGCGGGTGGCATTATCTATAGTAAGTGTCATATATCTGACCAGCACTTGTGCATACATGTAATGTAATACTTTGTCGCTAAAGTATATTTACTTACATAGATGTAAGAAAAACATTTACTTACAAAATGGTCACACTGGTTACACTGTCTGAATAAATAAATTGTATAATTATAGTTACCGGCGGCCTCCTCGATGGCGATGGAGCGCGGCGGGGGCACGGGCGCCAGCACGACGGGGAAGGTCGGCAGCGGCAGCTGCTGGTCCACCTGCAGGCGGTGCAGGCGCGCGTGCAGCCGCCGCGAGTGCGCCGACGCGCCGTACGACGCCCACAGCCCCGGCTGCAGCGTGCGCCGCAGCAGCCGCCCCGACGGACGCAGGATGCGCATCTCCTCGAAGTTCACCTGCACCAGAATAACTAATAACAACAACAAAAAACAAAAAACACATTTACGTATTCGTTACGTGAGTGACGTTACGGATACGTAAAAACTTATTTATCCGTTTTTGACAATAGTTCTTAAGTCCATTCATTTCGCACAAACTAATTTGTACGTTCTTGATAATAATTCTTATGAGTCTCGTGGTGGCCGAGTGGTTTGAGTTGTCGCCTACACAAATGATTGCATGTTGGAATCCTAATAAGTTTTTCTAAGTACAGTGATTAGACACCTGTCTTCCCCTACTCCATCGGGGACCCTTGTGGTATGTTCTTGGAGTATTTTTCTCTCTAGCAATCAAATATCCACTCTATAACTACCACGTTTCATCTATTGAAAATACTTCGGAAAACTGGTTTTTACTCTCCACCCTACCCCGAGATAAGGATATGTAGAGGTTTTGAGATCCCCCTTCCCCTCGGGACCTATACGTAATCAATGAACGGCCCTGAATCCATGGCACATAACACAGTTCGCTGTATAATTGCGATACATTCTTCTTCTTTTAAATGTTTTTGTTTTTTTGTTATTATATTTTGCGTAAAAACGCCGAACCGTATCTGGCAATATATGGCAAATATATCTTTTTTGTAGCAATTTTATTAGTCCTAAAATTACGCCAGATAGTTTTTTTTACCTCAATCTTCTCGTCAATCATGACCAACGGACTGGGGTCTTCGCCGACCAGTTTCTGAGCCAAATACCGTTGGTATGCCTCCTCATATTGCATCAACTTCTGTCCTTCAATCTTCTTGTAGCGACGCGCGCCAACCTTACACTGTTCCCATATTATCCCAGAACTAAAAACAAAAATTAGGTTTAATTAAAACTGAACAAAACGACACAAGTAACAAATCTATACAAAAAAGAATGATCTAGTACATCCAGTTTTAATGATTATAACATAATTTTGGGTATTGACCCTATATTTGTTCAGTGAGAATAAATAAATAAAACGCATATTTTTTCTTAACTTAGTTGGGCAGGTTTCATGAATTTTACGCGATATAGCTCAAATACATTGTAAGCTTTTGAATGCCCGCAAATTCAGAATGTTATGGCACATAAACAAGCTAATAATAGTACATGTATACGATACAATTATATGTGATATAAAGAGATACTCACTTAGATATACTGACATACACGATCTCCTGAACCTCCGAGTCATTGACCAGGGAGAGGCCCATCCCCTGCATGGAGAATATGATCTCGGTGTCGACTATTTCAGCCTCTCCTATAGTATGCGCTCCACTGGCTAGGATCGGATCATCAGTAAATAGTATAACTCGTTGTAATCCGTCCAAGAACGACACCCAATTAAGTTGAGTCGTATCGTTAATCCTACAAGAAAAAAGTGTATGTTATTGGTGCATAATTTCATCTGAATATAGTATAAGCAGAGCTGTATAAAGTAATATAATTCTGGGAAGTCAGAACTAGAAAATGGATTATTTATATAAGAACCATGTAAATTGTCACCTTTGGATGTTTTTACACTCATAGATTAATACTTATATTGGTTAATACTACGCGAAGATTTCCTCCATTTTATAATCTATACTAATATTATAAAGAGGAAAGATTTGTATGTAAGTATGTTTGTATTGAATAGGCTTCATTCACCCTGAGTGACATAGGTTATATTTTCTTATATAAAAAAATCTATGTCCATCCGTTCGAAGCCGGGACGGACCGCTAGTGTTATATAAAATAAATTTGTTGATATTTAAATCAACTTTAGGTCAGTGTCCATAGGCGGTAACCGCTTACGTTTGTCATAATTGTAGTGTAAATAAACCGAAACCACATCATATACCTACATGCGAAATATCACGCAGAGCCACTCAAGGGGAAGTCAGAGAGTAAAGCGCCCGATCTCCCTAGACTTGCAAGACCTCTTTTCACATTCATCAGTCTCTTGATACAAGTTTGGCGTTTTGGAGTATCAATTAGAAATATGTATACTTTAGCAACTTACATAAAACTGCCGAAGCCATCTTTGCGTAAGTCATTTTCGATCTCCTTTCGCCTATACCCTTCGAAGATGAGAGTCCGCGGCCCCGCCGGGTTGTCCCAGGTGTACAGCATATGATGCATTGAAGGCAATTTCCTAAAAAATTACCTACATGTTTCTGAAGTCCTAAACACTCCTTCAAATCATACTATGATCAATAATAATAAAAAGTTAAATTTACAGCCATACAAAAGTATTAATGTTTACCATATGTTAGATTTTTTCTTTGGTTAGTTATTACACCTGCACTCAATGTTTTTTTATGACACGTAACTGTTAGCTACGTGTCATAAGAAACTGTAATATAACAAATAAATTTACAATTCAAATACCGTACCGTTCAAGTACCGTAATAAAAAGAAGTTCAAATACCGAGAACTGTGTTGCTGTCTATCAGCATTAAACTTTAAAACAACATTAAATGTACAGATTCGGCACACTTATACCAATATGGATGATAATTTTAGGAAAAATGTTTAGAATGACAAACCTACATAGTAAAAAAGACGTGTAGTTCTTACTTGGAGTTAACATTCTCCTTCTCATAGATTGTGACGTTGTGTGGGGAATAGTTGACGAGCAGCGCGGGCGCATGGCCGTCTCTATACTGAGAAATCGTGATGTAAGTACCGCCTTCCCGTAGCTGCACCTCAACGTGAAGTCCGCCGTACTACGGGAGAAAATCCTTTCTCAATTTACTATGAAAAATCTGCTTTATTACGACTTACTGAACATCACAGCCAATTGGCATTGCTCTAAGTAGTGTAGTGTGCGTGAGAAAGGTTCCGAAAGGCCTCACGAAATAGCTGGCAGAAGGTTCGCTCGTTCTGTATTTATAACTCAGCCAGTTCTTTTAATATAAACGCGGCTTGCCAGCAAGGCTGTATATCTTCATTCTGTATTTATTTTGATTAGCAACAATTGTTACATACATAGGTATACAAGTCAATTGTCGCAAATGCACAATTACTTTTTAATAAATGCTTTGGGACAATTCCACACAAATTGACCTAGCCTCAAATTAAGCAAAGCTTGAGTTATGGTAACTAGCAACGGTATATTTAATTACATAGATAGATATATAAATATATATATATATATATATATTTATATATGTAAGGACAAAGGACATCCAAGACTAAGGAACAAATACTCGTGTTCATCACACAAATATCTGCCCTCAGCGGGATTCGAACCTACGACCCCAAGTTTCGCAGTCAAGAGCTCTAACCACTAGACCAGACACAATTACTTTTAAGTGAACACCTCATACCAACATGTATGACTATTTGCAACCTTTGTTAGATGTACAGTATTTGGATTGTCACATACCGCATTGTCCAGCTTCAAGCAAACAGAGTGTTGTTCTGTGTAAAGGAACGGAGCAGCGTGCTCCTTGGAACAGGCGACACGCAATAGCAGCAGCTTGTCTTCGCTATCCACGGCCGGCCAAAGAGGTGCGCTCGAGTTTTGATCGACCTAAGAACAAATTATTGACTTGAGTTTTAATGGGTACTTAGACTTCCAAGCACACGTTTTCTCTAAATGCTTTGGTAATACAGTAGCTTATACGCTGAAGAGGGCTCATTACATATTGCTTGTTTCTTCAGTTTACCTAGTTACATGGTCTTTAATTTTAATAATAAATAATATATCCTCAAGCCTTCCCACAAGGGTCCCCGAAGGGGTAGGCAGAGGTGTATAGGTAATACCCACATACCACTTTCCGCCAGAGGTATATTAGGTGCCAACGTGACTTTAATTTTACTATAATAATTTTCTGTTACCTTTTTCCATGGATCACCAGACCGGTGTAATTCTTGATATTGTATGTCGAAAGGAGCCTCGTTAATTATGAGGAAGAATGGCGTGAATATCACCATCTTGGTCAGACTGTTGAATGTCAGCTGATTTGTCACTGCCACCTGAGTAAGAATGACATTATGCAAATTAATCTTATTTCAAATTCATTTTACAAACAGAATTACGACTTTTTTATATTTCGATTACTGCAATCACAATGATCTATCAATTATTCTGACATTATCGCAACAACTTCGAAATATCGAAAATACAAGAGTAGGCAAACATGTCAGTGATCGCTATTCAGCTTACCTCATAGGTCCTGCCTTCATATTTACACAACACCACACCAGAGCTTCCGGGCACATCCAGTGGGAATTTATCCGACCATTCTCCAAACTCTATCCTAATCGCTGCTTTCTTTTTACCGAAGAAATTTTTGGCGCGGAAGGAGAACAGTATTGGTTCCTTGTAATCAGCTGGATGGAAGATCACATTGCCGGTTTCGTCAACGTTCTAAAATAAAAATAAAATACATTATCGCATACATAAGAGGAAGGAACCGTGCCGTACTCGTACTGAATTCAAAGAAGCAAAGCACTGAATTTACGCCAACCGCAGTACTTGCATCCTAGAACTTAAACATTCAGCTGATGTTCAGACGATATTAAACCTTGTCTGTCTAAATTTAAGTGCAATACTTATCTAGATATAAATTAAATAATTTACTTTAGCCTTTGCTTCGATAAATCAAGTAAAGAGCAAGAGAGTCGTTAACCGCATGCTATTATAACCTGTTAAACCATGATTGCAAAGGTTGAAAAAGTGTTCTAATCAACTGTTTGTTAGGTTAATCGTTAGAGGAATTAACCGATGAACATAATATCCGTGGTTAGAATCTTTGCGTGCAAGAAAATATTCTATATATGTTTTCGGATGTTCAACTTATATTTCTTATAACGGTCTACAGACGTAAGCAACACCTGAGGTATCACTTGCGAGTTGCCAACTTACTGTGAGTATATATGTTGTTATTATTTGAATAAAGATTTCGCTCCTTGAGAAATATATAATATATAGTATAGTAATTGACAGAGTGTAACAAGATGATTGTTTTAGTATCTTCACAGAAAATCTTCATAGAAAATAATGCATGCAATACGTTAATTAATGAACGCCTTTGTCTACTACTTACATAAGTACAAGTAGATAACAAAATTGGGTTATAACGATTCATACATGCAACGATATAATGAAGATTGATAAATACTTACAAATTAACGAATGAACTGAACATATCATACGTGCAGTTCATTCGTTAACTTTGAATTAATTTATATAAAAAAAAACAAAGCTCAAAAAGCAGTAGGGTCATTGTATTTCCCAAGAAATCAATAGAACACAATTTATACATCAACATTGAGAACAGAGGCCACATATTGCAATCATAACTAGAAATGGGGGACATACTTATATAACGTCTATAAATCTGTCCCTTTCGCACAGCCTCAGGCTGCCTATACCTACCTGTTATACCAACAGTGCATTACTAAGACATTGCAAATATAAACAAATCCCAAAACCAATAAATGAATATTGACTAATCAGTAACCCTATAAAAGTATTGTGTTTGCACTTACCGGCAAACAAGCAGTATGCCGTCTAATAAATGTGCTGCAACGTGAATATTTTATCTGCAATGTTTCACAGACGGATAAGTAACTGATACTTTACAAGCCCTCAGTATTAGAAACCTATGTATGTTTTAAATATTATGTGCATCTATGTCACACGGGGTGCGCGGGGCGGGGCGTACAGCGGCAGTTATCTCTAGACTTAAAGATGATTCGGATTATACTATGACCCCACTGAGCACATGCTATACCAACAATACACGACAATAATTGTTTAACCTTGAAACCAAAAAATCTATATCGCATTGAGATTAAAATGTTAGATTTGTGGAAGCATTAATAAAAAAATTAAGGAACACAATTTAACGGAAGCAAATATCAATGGATATAACAATGTCTATTTGAAAATATTACAAAGTGACGTCATCTCAAGGATACCTTGTTTGGGGTGCTGGAGTCTTTTTCTGGTTTCTTTGATTTCTGCAATCACGTAATGTTTAATGGCCAATTGAACTTACACGTGTGTTAAACAGAGATGATTTTCGAATGGATTACGGCTGACATTACGTACATTTCTATGATACGAGTATCAATGGTAGGTTATTCATGAACACAACTACGTTAGTGTACTATGAAGTCTACAGTATTATCAATGTAACTGTCAAAATACTGTACACTGATTTAAAAAAAATATGAAGTAAAAATTATTTCTAGACATTCAAATGCCACATTCGGTGCCAAGACAAATGAAAAAACAATTTTGAATTTCGAAATAGCTTACCACAATAAAATTAGGAACTTCAGCGTTGTTAACACTTACCCTATAGCACAGAGTGAGTCCAGTTTTGTTCAGCATCCAGAAGGGGCAGTATAGGGAGAGTACTTGGGTGCCGTCCATATCAACGCTGTGCATTCCCAAGTCAAGAGTCATCACCGACGGACTGTCGTGGGATTCGAATGACCACACAGACAGTTCCGTCTCACAATCGGGTAGGTTCTTAGTGCACACCCAACACTTTTCCAGGTAGTTTTGAATCTATGATACACAAGTTGTTGTTAATTTAACTACGATCGTAGTTTTTTATGCATACATGGAATAGATGGCATTAGTAGTATGTGTGCAAGCTTTTATGTTAAGCTTAGTTTAGATTTTCGAATTTCAAAGTTTTCAGCAGTGAGAATCAACCCTCTCGTTTATAGGATAGGATAAAAGTAGCGAATAAGTAAAAATTTTGCCACAAAATCATTACATTTGATGATGATTTTCAGTGATTCAAAGTTCTGAAATATCTTACCATAATCACAATAGAAGCTTTATTGGGTGATAAATGTGATAGGTGGAACATTTCACCGGGCTTGAACAGTTGCGTGCGTTTTAGTCCCAATTGTGACACCACTATATCGATTGGCAGACAGTTCTGAAGCTTAACTGCCGGCTTAAGAACAATCTCGTAGCAGGAGGACGCGAATGTATGACGGTTTGAGTGTTCGAAGAATTG
The DNA here is from genome assembly GCA_016069955.1 of Drepana arcuata. Taxonomy (NCBI): domain Eukaryota; kingdom Metazoa; phylum Arthropoda; class Insecta; order Lepidoptera; family Drepanidae; genus Drepana; species Drepana arcuata. Next base: position 23,481 of record JACCPG010010241.1, on the reverse strand, counting down.
TTGCTCCATCGTTCCCACCGCCTGTATGATCATTATTAACATAAATCTGCAGTAAATAAAATATTGCATTGTCCAGAGACCAAAGGTAACGCTTCGAAATCCGTGACCACACGGGGCTGACTTGCCTTAAATAGTATTAATAGTAGTAAGGTTATTAGTAATTAAGTTATTGTCACTTAAATAAGCTCAAAACGGGATATATCAAAAGAAATTATCCCCTAAGGGTGTGGCAATAAAAGTAGGAAATTTACTTTAAACTAATTTAGCCTAGTGAATTCTTAGATACAAGTGTATATAGGTATATGTACAAATAAGCCATGTACTATTATTATTATTAAATATCCTAACCTGCAAGTAGAACTTCTCTCCACTCAGCTTATCCTTTGAATCACACTGTAATATTTTTGATATTTTCACTTCTTGTTCAAGTTCACGCCATATGAATGGTGAAACAGAGACCGTGAACCCTGAAACAAAATATTTTAGGCTAACAAACTCAAAAAAAATAGTCATGAATGTGGGTGAAGCTAAAGAGATCTACTCTAGAGTGAAATGGCTCTACTCTTCCTGCTTACTGTGTGAGGGACTCGGCGTGATGATATGATGTTTGTTTTGACTTTACCTAGTACTCGATAAATACAAAATGTTAAAACCACGTAGGAACAAAGCATTTACATTTGAAGAAATGTATCGAATGGTCAAATAGCAACCAGCTTAATAAATAAATAAAAAAAATACAAAAATCTCAGTTTAGATAAATATTTTTTAATAATAATATATCCTCACGCCTTCCCACAAAGGTCCCCGAATGGGTAGGTAGAGGTGTAAAGGTAGTACCCACACACCCACTTACCACAATATTTTTTAGGATTAGGTATTTAAACATTACCTTCGACAGAGAAGAATATTTCAGCAGTGGGAGTGTGCACGGCTTGCAGCGGCAGCCGAAGCGTGTCTCCCGGCTTCACGTCTCCCAACAAGCGCACCTCGTTGCCGCTCAACGTCATGTAGTACACTGATACGTTCACGGAGAGCGTGTTTATGACCTGTACCAATCGACCGAAACTTGAAAATTTTTATTCCCAGATTAGTGATTAGTCCGTAGCCAAATAACACAATTTATTGTGTTGTGTTCCTACGTGGTGAATAAGGTTTCCAGTAATGAGGTCCTTGGGGAGGGGGGAGGATTGTTACAATGTGTTGGACGCAGAGGGATTAAACCTTATGCTGCAGTGGCGAAGCGTCCTTAGAACACGATTCCTACCGGCTTTCCTTGGCAGATTCGGGCACACGATTCCTACCGGCTTCCCTTGGCAGATTCGCGCTCATATACGACTATTCTATGTAGTCATAATATCGCAAGAGACATAATTACATTGCGCCCTTTGTAAGAATATTCTCCAATATGCTGGATACAAAAACGCAATGTATGTGAAATCGCGCGAACGCCCACATACATGATTTCACGTAGTAGGCGGCTGGAGAACTCGCTCATAATATTGGGAATTCAAATAGTTAAAATGTAGGCAATTCACCCACACATAGACATTACTACCACATCCAACCATTCGTCGATATAACAGCGATTATAAGCCGATCTCAGATAGCCTCCAATCTTTATTTGTTATGTGTTAAGGTTTCGTTTCGCTTGAAAAGTTTCCTCCAATCAGAGCAATTCAAGAGTCAATCAAATCAAAGTCAATCATTGACCTCACCTAGCCATTATTTCGCGCGTATTTGCACGGATTGTTTTGTTATGCTAATTTATCTATTGTAATATGTGATAAGCTTGATTGTGTTGTGGTATATGGTTTAAAAAAAACGAAAGTAGTGAAATTTTACTTGCCAAGTGTTGTCACAGTGTTTGTTTTGTTTCACCGTAAAGGTTTGTTTGTTTATTTTTGTTTCTTGTCGTCACGTAGTCTGTTAGGTTAGAAATGGCGGCGTTAATACAAATAGGTTGTTGTCTTACAGATTACCTATTAAATGAGTTAACTTCGTTCTCAAAACAATCTTTCGAAAATAAAAAATATATCATTAAACATAGACGGGCTTGTCCCGATATGAAAATTGATTATAGACGTAAGGATGGGTGTTTCAAACATTTTCACAGTTCTATGTATGATAAATACGATTGGATAACCGGCAGTTGAAAATTACATATGTTATTTTGCTTTCCATATCATGTCCATGTTATTTTGTTTTTCGGTTTGTAGTATAGAAAATTTAATACTGCGGTATTCCTGTTGGTATTTGTTTGTGATGATGATGCTGGCAAGTTAAGTTTCACTTATTTTAGTTCTTTTTTGGCTGTATATTTATAACCCCCGTGTGAGTGACGTGTGCTTTAAAACGGCTTTTTAAAGCCACTTTTATCATACTCGACATGCACTGTTCATATGATACCAGTAATGTCATGTATGGTGAAGGTGGTGAACACTAACAACTGTACAGCAAGCATGTTCTGTCGCATGGAAAAATTGCATACAACGCAACGCAAGCACCATACATAACATTTCGCCGTAGTTTTGGGAGGTGAACTAACACACTAATGTATGGTATGTAATTTATTGCATTTTTTTTTACAAGTTAAGATATGACGTTTTGCTTATTCACGCGTTAGCCATTTTTTTGGTCCGGCTTTACCTTTCTTTTTTTTACCCCACGCCACTGTTATGCTGCCAACACACTATAACACTCCGAACACAGAGTGGCAACACGCAAGTGATACTTCGGTATCGTGAGCGTAAATAGGCTACGGTAACCGTTTCCCATTAGGTGGGCCGTATGCTTGTTTGCCACTCTTGTTGTATAAAAAAAAAAAAGTGAACAAATGAGTCAGGAACAAGTGAAATGATGTATAGTCAAGTTAAGGAAATAGTCACGGAACAGTCTTAAGACTGACTTTTGTTTTTGGATCCAATCCCCGCTGTATGTGTGCTGTGCATATTTTGTTTGAGACTTTGGTAAATCCATGTATTTGAAAAAAATTATAGTTAAGAATATTATCAGCTGTCTTTAGGTTTCCAAACTTTTTTTTATACCACAATGGTAAATGAGCATGCTGTCCGCCTGATGGTAAGCGGTTACCGCCGCCTATGTATACTTTCAACACTAGGCGTATTGCGTACTGCCGGCCCTAAAACACGATTATTATTGCGATACAGAACCCCTAAACAATTAATAAATTGTAATGTCCCACCTGCACGATACTTCTGAGATATATATGCAAGGCTGCGTCTTGCATGACGACGTCGGATATCAGTCCCCTAGGCTCCATGGCAGCGACGTAAGGCACGTTCTTTTCTAGAGTGGCGCCGGTCATCTTGCGACCGAGTCTGAAGTAGCGCTTATCCGCCCGCTCCACCGGGATTTGAACTTCATCTTCTAATTCCACAACCTGTTTACAAATTAAATTAAATCGATCGGACACTCCAGGACGGGAACGTTTGTACTCGAAACTGGCGAGTATGTTTGAAGAGACTTATGAATGTGGACGAGCGAAAAAGGTATGTAAGTCTCGAGATAACGATCGGTTTAGGCGTGATGATATATGTATGTTTACAAATTATCATTGTTAATATTCCTGTGTTCTTGTAAAATACACCTTATCGTTCACAAATTTAAGTTTAAATTGTTTGTATAATTTCAGAACTATGTTCACAATATTCAGTGTATATCTATGTGCAAAAATAATAAAACTATACAAATACTTCTTTAAGTTTCCTCACCAATACAGTCAGTTTCAGTGATGGCGGTGGCTCGTTCAGTTTCATCAAGTTTAGGCCTCCATGCTTTAGTTGTAAGGGGACGCATGCACCGGGCTCGAGCACCACTTCCCTATTGATAAATTATTAAATCAAATTTAATTTTTGTCAGTAAGTAATTAATCACACCACGAGCCCGCAAGGGCTCACGTCGGCACCTAAATATATACCATTTTAACTATAAACAAATGATCAGTTATTCCGTGGGAACCTTTCTATCATACATGCAACATCAAGTAAACAATCATGAATCAGTCAGCTCATACATTTATCCCAATATTATAAAATACTGCCATCCATGAAGACGCGCCCCACCAATTGCTAGTCGAGGGGGTCGCGGGAAGCGGGGAGTATGACTCGAGTCTGGATGTACGTGTGCACTCATAGGTAATCAGTGTGTACCGATAATACACAAACGTTAGTGGACGGTTGCACACATACATTATAAACTATAGTCTTCGCGTCTTCGTGAATAGGACTATCTATAGTACGCCTTGTATACGTGTTCAGATCTATGAAAAATTCATTCTTTTGTTTAGAGAGATTCAGCCATGTGTATACTTCATATGGCTAACGGTACTGTTAAATATATAAATTGTTACATATTACGAAAATGTGCGCGACCCAAAGTATCTTACCAATACAATCAATACAGAGTGCAAAAGTACCTGTAGTCGGAAGCCTCAGTGTTTGGAGCGAGAAATACGGTGAAGTCATGGTTATCTTTGAGTAATAACTTTACTGTCAGGCCAGTACAGTTGTGGAGCACATACGGAGCCCCGAAGTATTTCTTTAACGCAACCTAGAAACGCGATATCATTAAAACAATAATTCTTAATTATACCAATGATAATTTAGGTACCAATTATATATTATGACGTATTTTTAAAGAACACTTACATCTTCCACTTTCGACTTCGAAGTCAGAGATGATTCGTTGACATCAATAGCAGCGGAAAACGAGTTACCCAACTGAGTGAGAACCTGGATGGAAAAAGATACTCATTTAATAAATTTTTAAGGTCTATAATAATTTTTCTTTTCAATAGCAAGCTGAATGCCGTGTCGAAAATAAAATTGTCGGAAAAACTCTTGTGTTAAGTGCTATCATGATTCTGTGTTCATCCGACGAAAAGAAAACCTTTTACATGAGTACTATGAGTAAAGGTCTCTGCGCGCTGCTCTGCTCACTGCGCGGTTCCAAAGGAGTTTCCTTCTGCGAACGCTTAGGCTGTGGAATGAGCTCCCCGTTGAGGTTTTCCTTGGAGAGTACAGCATGGAGTTCTTCAAGAAGGGAGTGAAAAGATTCCTGCAGGGTCGGCAACGCGCGAGTGATACCCCTGGTGTTGCAAGCGTCCATAGGCGGCGGTAACCGCTTACCATCAGGCGGACCGCATGCATGTTTGCCACCCATATGGTATAAAAAAAATTTGTTGAGGTTCACGTGATACCTACATGACTAAACGTTACCGACTTAACTGGTCCTGACTTCGCAGATTAACCAGTAAATAACTCAGGGCAAATAGGAAAATAACGGTAAATAATCTACATGTTTGATTACTGATACATACATGTATGATTACTTCTTCATCCCTTGCGTTAGCATGATAATAAATAATTTATAACCTACCTCAATTAACAGGCTATGTAGTGCATATTATTGGTTTCTGAGATTAGCGTATTAAAACAAACCAACTTTGCCTTTTTATAATATAAGTATGGATATACAACTATACCTCCATGCCACTCCTAGAGACGGTAATCTCAAGCGGCTCTCCGCTGGAAATGGTGATGGTTTTGTTGGCTTGCCTCTGCGCTACGGCCTGAAGGTTGACCGCCTCGTCGGTGGTGTCGATTGGACTCAACACTTCTGGCTGGCGCATTATCACCTAAAATGTAATTTGACGTGAGGTAAAACGCGCACGCGCGCATGGGCTACCTAGCAATTCATCAAAACGCGATAAAAAGTTAGTAAAAAAATCTTCCTACAATATCTTCGTTAGAACTGGGTACTTTGAATGAAATAAACACGAATATACTTTTAGATTTTTAATTAATAGGTATGAATTCGTTGTCAAGGTCTAATAGTACAAGATTAACTCAGTTTCGTCATTATCAATTTGTGTGAAATTTACCATAAATAGTATTATGTATTTATTTTATTTACTATTGCTAGAGTACCTAATAGCATATATGAGCATCGGCAACCAAGCCATTCGCTATTCCAACCGTCGCAGGATAGATTAATATATGTATGAAGTGCTAAGCTTACTTCCATCTTCAGTTCCCAGGGTACATGTTTGTACTGGTAGTCCTTGAGCACCTCGACTGGCTCGATTAGAGGTTCCCAGACGGCGCGCCCGATGTTGTAGTAAGACACTTGCATCGCCCACGTCGACTCCATGTAGAACTGGTTGAAATATCTTTATGTTATTTTCCCCCATAATAGGCATCTAAGGACCTACCACACCACAGACTTGTATGATCAATGCAATTATCTGGTAACTTCTACTTTGTCTTAAAATTGTCGGGATTTTGTTACTATTACTACTACTAATTGTCTTTAACAAATTTCGTTTCTTTGTCATGTTTATTCGACGAGAATCGGATACGAACTTCTAAATGACAAACGATAATAACACTTCAATCGAATATCCAAACAGCCATCTATGATTAGAACACATGTTAACTTACGTACTTATACTACCAAATGGCGCTATAATACAGGCACACCTTATGTTACGTTCCTGCGACGAGGACGATTTAGTACCTGATCACTATTTAGGCGAGCAGCATGCGTATTTTCCACAGAGCTTTAGTATAGCGCCTTGAATTTAAAGCGTTATACCGTTAAGTTCTAAGAAATAAATTTTAATTACATCAGAGCTCCAGTCCTTGAGTTGGCCACTGAGCGAAGCCTGCATGACGAGCACGGGAATGGTCTCAGTACCGATCTCCATTTCCAAGGACACGATGATGGACGGGCTGGACAGCAGGCAGATCTCGCCCACAGGCGGCGGAGGCGGTAGTTCACTCGGCTCTTCCTCTAAGCTTATTGCCTCCTCGGCCTCCTCTGACATTGCAACAAACTGTTATCAGCATTATGCAGTAGCATGGGAATGTATAGGCTAAAGTCTTCCTCAATGAACAATATATAGCCTAGGCGTTCCTCAATAAACAGACAATCTAATGCAAATAAAAACAAAATATACTAGCTGTATCCTGCCACGCTTCACAGTGGGGCATTGTGGTTGCACGGTTGAGAATGACCGTTAAAAACTTTTAAAGACGCAAAAAATCCTTTTATTGGTACAAAGAATCCTTAAAACGGATTCTACATTGTGTCAAGAAAAGTGAACCGAAAAGCTGTTTTCAATGCGTACACAAAAGAACTTAACATTTATATATCAAATCGAATTTGATCGGATTAGTATTTTCTTTGATTAGCGCGATCAAGTAAGCAAACCTAGCACCTCTCAAAATATTAACCTTTTATAAATCTCCCTAACAAATGAAGCAAATTTATCATGCTTAAAAGATTCAGCGAGAATCGAACCCGCAACCATTATGACAGTTGCAGGTCACAAAGGCCACTTATATATATGAAGAAAATTGATATCCATACCAGTCTTCAAGAACCAATAGGCGCTGGGTCGGAACGGTGTGATGTCCCATAGTTTATCGTAGAATATGGCTTTCTGCTCCGTCTCCGTGTCATCCTCCTCGACACTGGTCACCGTGGCCATCACGCGGTTAAGTAACGAGATCATATCTAATGCAAAAGATAATAGTTTTATTCCACCTATTTGTTTTGAATATAAAGTCGGTATAAAGCCTATATTATATGGTACTAATAGGTACCGTGGTTATACGGGTTTACATTGTAGACCTATTTCAGGTACCATTCTCTAACAAATATAGCATTTTCATTTTACACATAAGGTTACCAATGTATAGGGAGCAGCTTTGTGACGAGACAATATTTATATTTAGCTGGATTAACACATCAGATATGTTCATTCCATTAAAAAAGGCTATACGCGGGCGGAACCATAGGGCACAGCTATTAAAAAAATATTCTGACCGGGCGAGACGGTGATCTTGATGTCGGAGATGGCGATGTCGACATGCATGCCCCTGTCGGGCGGCTGCGAGAGCGCCACGGACAGGTGCGTGGGCGCGAGCAAGTAGCGCGGCTGCTCGCGGCGGCCCAGCGTGCGCGTGCCCAGCTGCAGCCCCGTGATACCGCCGTCCGCCATCATGCGCTCCGCACTCTTGCGCAGCTTCATGCGCGCCTCCATCTACACACCGCACACCGTACATACACTTTTAATATTTGAAAAACCATATCGAGCGATATAATAAACTAATACAAATATATCGCGCCATCACACAAGAATCCCCGAAGGGGTAGGCAGAGGTGTGTAGGCAGTACCCACACAACCACTTTCCGCCAGAGATATATTTTAGGTGCCAATGTGTGAATATATTATACTATATATCAGGTCTTCCTATAGAGGTCCCCGGAGAGGTGGACAGACATTAGCACCCGCTTTTCGCTGGAGCTATATCCACCCTGACGGATGGCGAGTCCATCACCGTTTTCCAAACACAACTACACATCTTTGAATATCTCGAAGTGAAATTTAAACTCAAAATAAACCTTACATTGAGAACCAAGGCGTCACATGTCTTATGTTCCAACGTTTCCACGAGGATAATATCCGGTTGTTCTATCTTGATGTTGACAGTCATCGTTGACATATCCTGCGACTCTTGTGGCTGTGCTGTAGACGACATCGCTGATATTTTCTTCTTCTGCAATAAAATAATTAAATCTACAATTTGAACCCTTAAAATTACTCATTCGCGCCGGAAATTTTTAAACCATAGTACATATGAGTATGCTTTACTTATCGTTTCAGTGAAGGGTCCCCAAACGAGATCAGGAAACACCCGGTCTTTTATACAATATGCAACTTATAGGTTTAATAGAATTTATTTACATAAATTTACGTATTCCAATAGTGAAACATTTAAGAAAAGTACAGCACTCACTGCGAAATTATCTACAGACTTATCCACAGACTTCGGAACTGTCTCGTTAACTTTTTCCACTGCAGCCTGCTCTATAAGGCCTGTTGTCATGAACTCGGCTATTTTTTTCAAGAAGTCCATCGCCAATATCAAGTTGAAGCTGAAGATCCTTATGTCGACTACAAATAAAGTAGATTTTTGTCGAAATATTCAAATAAAGTACAATATTGGTATAACTATAACGATGTTTCCGTAATGATTCCTCTTGAATAAATATTTAAAATTATAAAATATTTATTAAGAATATTTATCTTCACGCCTTTCCACAGGGGTCCCCGAAGGGGTGTGAAAATGTACATTATGCTAGCTCTGTCCACGGTTACACCCGCATAAATTTGATTCCATTAATAGTTATTTCTCTATATACTTTACTCCATGCAAAACTTTATCTGATTCCGCAAATTTTCGCATTCATAATATTAGTAAGATTAATTCCCTTATAGTTACACGAGCGGTACTCACTGAAAGTATCCGTATTCTTCAAAGTGTATGTGATGTCGATCATGCTTCGTATCGGATCGTATTGGGGCTGAGCATCGTCTTCAGTTACTTGACTCAACTCTATGTCAGGAGTATTACGACGGCGCTCTAAATACCTAAAAATATTATTTAAAAAAATTACTATCTCCGATTTTGTCTGTTTTCTTAAAGCTGACCTATCACCTGGGAACTATTGTTCACTAGTATATATTTCACATTCAATCTATGATTGTAAGTTCCCAATAAGTTCTTACTCTTTGATCAATAAGGGTAACAACGCCTGAACTGATTTAGCGCGCCCAGTCTTTTTCTAAGGGCCTTACTGCGAACCTGATACCTTCAGTCCCTACTGAAACCTGGCCATCTGGGACCACTTAAGCAACCTATGGCATAAATAGTGTTTCTTGGGTGAGCATTGTTATTCTATGAGACGTGTCAAACTTCTACCTCGTTATCTTGGCACCCCTTCCAGGCCTCGTGTCATCCAACGTGCAGTCAACAAGAAGGAGCGATGTGTGCATGGAGTCGTCAGAAAACATTCGCCCTTTGACGGATAGCAATGACAGGCAGAAACGGGCCAGTTCTATATCCTTTGTGAACATTGACTCTCCCGACTGTGAGGAAACAACGAACATAATTAATTCATATTCGAATAAAAGACACTGAGCTCTGCACCAAAAGGATTTGGAAAGAAACTTACCTTCCAAATTATTTTAGTACTTCTAAATCCACAATAAATGATAAGTAGATTCCAAACAAGAATTATTTTCCTATTACTTTTATCTCTTAATTTCTTTTAATTTTGCAACCTCTAAGGTCTATTTTACACGAAATTTATTTCTTAGTTTTAAAATACTTATACAGTTGTGAACTTGACAGATTGGCAGCAGCATTTTAAAGAAGAAGATTTATTGTTCAGTGATTTGTTGTTAAGTGACATAAGGCTCCTAGATGGCGCTACTAAAATTGGAGTGACAAAATCAAAAACAAACCTACTTGAAATTCTAAAAAAAAAAAACTTACACCAACAGTGTTCATCAAATCAATGACGAAGCTATCCATAGTGAAGGAGAACTTAATAGTAATCCTTGGTTTCTTGGTTTCCTTAGTAGAAACCACTGCAACTGTGGATTTCATTTGCATTTTGCTCACTTGGCTCTTGACAGCTGCCTTGGAAGGCACTTTGAGTACACTCGGTTGTGGTTTGGGCTCCTCTACTTTCTTGTGGCCCTCTTGGAGATTTTGATTCAGAATCTTCATGAGACTCTTGTAGTCACTGTGACCGACGGTTATCTGGAATAGTATCATGAAGAGGATAAAAAAAAATTAAAACTTACACTTCTATTCCGGTTCTTGTATTTGCATACTTGCATTCTTATTCTCAGTGATAGAGATATACGGCATCAAAATCGTGTTCACAAGCTAGCCAGATATCTTAACAATATATTATTTTGTATGAGGAAGCATATTTGACATAAAGACAATTAAAATATTCATTGCATTTTTAGAACGCTGAAAAGTTTTAGCGGAAAACTTTAGTGTTCAGCTAATTAAAAACTACTCGAAAACTTACCGAAATGCTCTTCAATCTACCAGACACATCTAAGTCCGGCAAGGATTCATACCAGCCTGAGAGGCTGCGTTTGACGAAGAGCTTAAAACTGGTCGGTTTCAGGAGCTTCCTCTCTTGAGAGACTTCATGGTTGCTCTGGTCCAATTGGACACATGACACTCTCATATTCTCCAAGTCTAGAGTGAGTTCATCAACTGTCACCTTGTTTTTTTCATCCTGTCGGTATTATTGTAAACAATTAATAACAATTAAAAACTATTTCAAATATAAACCGTGCGATTAAGATTTAATTAAACACATCATGCATAACAACTTTATGCTAGAAAAATTTAATTCAACTTTTTGGAAATTTCTGACAAAAAATAAATTTTCCAATTGGTAACAGTTTTAGAGTAATATGGATATATATTTTAATATACAACTTCATATGTATTAATATTTATACACATAAAGAGTACAATGGTCAGTAAATAATATTTTCCTACCAGTGCATTATGTATGTCTCCCTTTTCAGGAGACATACATAATGTTCAAACAACTATTTACAGTTACCACATGAAGAAATATATTTTTAAAAAATATTAAAGTCACCAAACACTAAGAAACTAAGACCTGGTCAAAACAATACTTACAGGCACAGTCAGGTCCACAAACTTATTTTTCAGGGTCATGCGACCCAAATCGACCAATACAGCGTTAAGACTCTTGGAGTTCTCTGGTACAATGATTATGGGCGCGGCTAAGCGTAGTTTCAGCGATAGCTTGGTAGAGTTTTGATAGGCGTTTTGCACGTTGGCCCTCGCGGCGTCAGCGGCTTGCGACGACGCTTCTATGATAGCCTGCTGGGCTGTTTGGAAATTGTTCAGGAATTCCTAGAAATATAATTAAGATGCTCAGTATTAAAACACCTTTGAACATATGTATACAGAGTTGTTGCGTACGAATTCGCCTGTTGAAATTTGAGTTGAATTAGTCCATAGCCTGCCTCATTAAACGAGCTGTGTCCAATTCCAGAAGTTACTACTGAGATGAGTGCGTTCAAGCAAACAAACTGCCTCTTCATAATAATATTCAGCCTGCAGATTTAGATGTAGTTATCATAATTACTTACGGGTAATTATTTTTCTTGATACCATTTTTACAAGCAAACGGGCTCCGCTTGGATATTAACGGTTATCGCAGCTTATTCACTCCTGTTTCAATAACTCACTTGCGCTTTACTGAGACCACAAACAATCCTTTCCATCCTTCCTAAAGGACCCTATACTATCTTCTCTGCTTCTTATGAGGACATACGAAAACCCATACAAACCCTACATTATGTATCATGTCTAATCTATACAAATATAAAAATTGGTGTCTGTTTGTAATATTAAAATAGCCCCTTTTTACTACATTTATATGGATTTATACACGGTACATATAACAAAATATATATTTTTAATTTTTATGTCTGTCTGTGTTTCTTCCGGCTAATCTCTGAAACGGCTGGACCGATTTTGACGGGACTCTTACTGGCTAGCTGGCAGATAGCTGATATAAAACGGAGTAACTTAGGTATACTTTTATATCTTAAATTATATTTTTAATTCCACGCGGACGATGCCGCGGGCACAGCTAGTCTATGATATAGTTAATACTATATACGTTATTTAACTGTTCACTCACCAGCATCGAAGTGACGAACCAGTTGAGGAAAATAATCCGCAAACAGTTGACCTGTGCTGTGATGGACATATCCACGTCCGACGCCGGCCGTGTATGATCCTTGTTGTACATCACGACTTGCACGTTGATCACATCGCCGCCTAACACTTTCAATATCTGTAACATACCTAGTATGTTATTATATAAGATACATATGTATTTTTTTATATTATACCACATGGATAGCAAACAAGCATGCGGTCCGCCTGATGGTAAGCGGTTACCGCCGCCTATGGACGCTTGCAATATCAGGGGTATCACTCGCGCGTTGCCGACCCTGCAGGAATCTTTTCACACCCTTCTTGAAGAACTCCATGCTGTACTCTCCAGGGAAAACCTCAACGGGGAGCTCATTCCACAGCCTGATATATATATTATATTGAAATGATTTGCTGGCAATTGTGTACATAATAGAAGACCTCGTGGTACATCGGAATAATGTAAATTTTCAAAGATGAAAGAAAAAAAATTTAAACCAGTTCCGTAAGTTTTGATATCCCATTAAAAAAATGTATATGAACATACAAATAATAAAAACATCGGCTTTGTTATTTTCTATAGATAACATAAATTAAGGGCCGCGGTTGCCTGCCTTTATGTCGAGTAAGTAAATAATATAATAAGAACTTACCTCTTTATGTATGGTAACTGGATTCAGATCCTGTACTTTAATATTGCTAATTGCACAGTCGACTTGAGTATACGATGCTTTTATGACAAGACCCGCGGTCGCACCCTGTAATTGTAGCAGGGACAGAGGCCGTCTGTCGTTAGCGAATTCTATCCCTATAGCGCCAATCTTAACGTTCACTTTCAGTTGAATGCTCTCCACTTGCTTGTGACGCGTTGGTTTGGAGAAACTCACTATAATAAATATATTGTCTCAGAAACCCATTTATGGGACAGCATCCAAAAGCAGCATAGTCGTAGTATATCACTTGATAGTCGCATGATTTATTTATTATGTAATTCGAATAAATTATTTCAACAAATAGCTGTGCAGGCAGAATAAGCGCCTTTCGCCTTATACTGCCCTCACAGCTACTCCTCTCAAGGTCGGTTGGCAACAATTGAACAATACCCTGGAGAGGCAAACGCTCATAGCTTACTGGTTGCCGTATAAGAGGCTATGTTTTACCTTTAGATTTGACAACAGAAAACTCTTCGTCCTCAACAATAGTTTCCAAGGGTCCGGCATTAGCGGTCCTATCCACCGTACTTTGGATGGTTTGCAAGCGCGTCTATTAAACAAACAACGATAATGTTAAATTTCCCATACACTGACAATATTACTATATTCATGTCTATTGAACGGCTGTACAACAACCACAATAGAGTTACAAAAACTAAAGATGACATTTATTAGCAGTGACAGTTACAACTGCAAGGTCAACAAAATGACCCAAATCTATACAAATAAAATAAATTGGAGTGCCTGTTTGTAATATTAAAATACCCGCGTTTTACTAAATTCTAATTATGGATGTATGAACGTATAGATAATATACCAAAATATTATCTATATTATATATTTTTTGTCTGTCTGTCTGTTTGTTTGTTTCGGATAAACTCTGAAACGGCTGGACCGATTTCGACGGAAATATCACTGGAAGATAGCTGATGTAAGGGAAAGGAGTAAATTAGGCTACTTTTATTTTAGACTAGACAATATCATTTTTGTTAAATTCTACAGCTAGTAACTAAATAAATAAATGTAGGCCGTCCCATAGCGTGCTTATGATATAGGGGTACGAAAGGGACATTATTAGTGTAAAAATAATGTTTATACAAAACTTTATTCAGTTAAGATAGCAATAGCTTGTCATAGTAAGGCCCAGGTTGTGTCGAAGGGTATAATTATATGTATTAATACCTGATACTCGTTGACTGTTACAAGAATCTCCTTCAAGCTTTCTAAATGAAGTAACACTCGCAAGTTTGTGAAGTCCAGTTCGATCATTTGCTCCACTGATCCGTAGTGACTTCTAAACTCCGGACACTTTTTGTCGACCTAAAATTATGAGTTGTGGTTATTGAGGAAATTGACAAACACATTCTACTCGTCCTACTAATATAATAAAAACTGGCTTTTAAGAACAGTCGTCCTTAAAGGTCAGTTTATCTTATTCGCAACATTAAAATATGGCAAACTCTTATGAATTCCACGTTTCTGCTTAAATAAGTTAGACCATAAAAACAAGCAGAGAAGTCTTACATTACTGTACATGACAGCGAACAGATATGTGTCAGTCAATGAGATCTGTTGTGGCTGAACGACATCCGTGGAACTCTGTAGTACTTCAGAAGTATCTATTATCTCTATGATCTTGTGTCCTATCCTGTGATGTTGCAGGTGCAACGACCCTAGGCGCACCATCGCTTCGAGGGTGAAGGTTTTTTGAGTAGCTGTCAGTTCCAACTGATTTAGGGAGAACACGAGGAATTTGTTGTAGCCCTTCGAAGAGTCCAACGTTTTGCGGTTCACGCTGAGAACTAGCTCTGAAATAAAATTGTGAACATATAAGTAAAGGACTTCTATTCAAATGAATTATTTGGTATTGAGGATATCTGGAACTATTTCAAAGAATCCATCAAACTCAATCAATATATACACACATTTATCAATATATAACTCAAAGAACTAGCAACTTCTAAGTTATTAAACATTAAATGGTTGATTTTGTGGCTACTATCAGAATAGATCGGATTTTCAAAAATTATAACAAAACACTATCGCCGTCGCTCGTATCGTCGGTATGTCATTATATACCTTTTGCATTCGTTCTTAGGTGTAGCATCTAATGAGTTAAAAACAGACCCGCATACCCTTCATAATGAAGAAAGCTTCGACCTCAATAAGTTGCACGGTTTGTTCGTCGTCGCCAATACGACTCTGCCGGGAGCGTGCCGAGTCTCTCCTCGTCTTCTCGGCTGGATCTAAGTATTTTAGCAGCGACAAGCTGGATGCCTTTGATTCGCTTGACTGCAAAATAAGCAAAACATTAGTATCCGAAATGACACATTCGTGTATAGGTCGCGGCAAATAAGTCTAGCGCTGACCGTTCATGCGCAGAACTCAAAAATAAGATAACTGGGGGGGAGTGCAAGGGACGCGCGCGGGGATGCGTAGGCGCTTATTGGCCCTTTAGTCGTTCCCTGTCCCGCGCACCGATACGACGCCCCGCTAACTTCTGGTGTACTGTCGCGTTCCGTTGTGTTTTTCTGTAGACTGTTACTGTTAAGTTTGTTTTTTATAGACTGTTTAATTAAGTTTGTGTTTATTTGTATATTTAAAGCAGTGAATATGCCAAGAAGAAATACTGTTTTGAGAAGACAGGCACGGAAAATGATACATGACGTGCATTCTTTCTTAAAAACAGAAACTAATGGATTTGTTGATTCTTTGAAACAAATTAAAAGTCAGATTGACGAAACTGCGAATCTACTACCACCGCATTTATATATTAGTCAAGAGACTAGTTTAAACGAACTAACTGAGATATAAAAGAAGGACAAACTAAAATACGTTCTTTATTAGTAAAGATTATCGTAACCAATTTGTTAAGATAACAATGGCGTGCGCGACAGTACCGATGCGCAGCTATCCCCACCACGTTTTGTTCACCGCTAGACTTATTTGCCGCTACCTGTAATTTACTCATTTGATTTATTTAGACGTTTCATGTTAAAAGAAACAACCAGTGGTCTTGATAATGTGGATGTGAATGCTACACAGCATTTAAAAGTGGTTTTATTTTATTTATTTATTTATTATCTTCTTACAGCTACCATTACAGGTTATAACCTAAATCGGTACTGAAGCCACGTAACTACAGGTAAAATTATATACTATAACACAATAAAGGCAATAAAATATACAATAACATAACAATGATGTTTGTGGAACTGCATTAAGAATGGGTGATATTTTCGATCTGACAACGACAAGTAGGTACTCAACGAACTACATTTATGTTACATAATATGTATGTTTAAACTAATCGTGAATATACGGAATCTGACTCATCAATTCTCATCCTCTCTTAGAGGGTTGTTTACAATCGCCGTGCGATCCTGTGTGACAGGGAACCGTCGAAAGAATACAACAAAAATATATATTTGAATACAAAAATATATATATATATAAAGAATACAAGTAAAAATGCTGATAGTTTCCCCACTTAAGTTGTACGGCCTAATGTATGGTAACGTTAAAATAAGTGCAAACTAATAGCTTTTTTTTGTTAATTACTTTATACGCACTAAACAATCTAATATCGTGAGAATATTTAATGTAGGCACTAGATGAACATAATATTTTGTCAACTAGTATTCAACCTTAAGATTTAACGTGCTCGTCCCTTCCCGTGTATCAATCGGAGTTCCGATCACTCGACCAGTAATAGTGTACCCAAACTTGTAGCAAAACATCTTTGAATAGAAAAGGAAAAATAAAGAAGTAAAGGAAAGAATAAAAAACAAAAGTAAATATGGGTGAAAAGTTGTAAAATACTAACCTTCAATTGCGTGGATACCTCCGACTGCGGCAAAGGCATGCTCACCAGTATCTCACATAGTGTTAGTAACCTGTGTAAGAAAAAATCTAAATTAGAATAGGCATTAGTCCCATTGTGCGGCCAACACAGTATAACTCTCCGAACACAGAGTGACAACGCGCAAGTGATACTTCCTTATTGCAAGCGTAAATAGGCTGCGGTAACCGTTTTCCATCAGGTGGGCCCGTATTCTTGTTTGCCACTTTAGTTGTATAAAAGGCATTTAGGGAAAGACGTTGTCGGCAACTTGATTTTCGGATTAGGCTTTAACTCATAAATACGTGTTAAGTAAGGTCTAATTGTATACATTAACAATCAACATGCATACGAAAATATAAAACCATTCAAATGTTTATAAAATCAACAAATCCGAATAAGATTTTTTTATTCTGGTAAAACTTATTGGAACTATGATTAAATAAAAATTCCCGTGTCCACAGCTGTCAAGGAAAACTTGTCAAAAGAAGTTTCCTTTGTCTTCGTCTTCATGCTTACAGATTTAGAATTTAAATTAGTAATACTCCCTATGATGATACTAGCCCTAGTATATACACTAGCGCTTTGTTCCCGAAAAAACACTGTGCCCGTGGGATTCTTTTAGCTGCGGATACCGTTTAACTCCGGTAACACTCCGGCCTAGCAAGTAACTTTATAATATATCGATGGGACGTTGCTGTCATCTAAGAACTTAAGCAAGCAATATTGAACTCTATTACGAAACAGAGTAGGTAACCTAAGTCATTATTAGTTTGGCTCACAAGTCCAAGCCGGTCCGATTTGCCGCTTCCCGCAATTACATTGAATATCGCTGGATTGGTATGACAATGAGTGATAAACAGCAGTGCGAGCTTACCTATCCTCCGAGGCACTTATGGCGATCTTTTGCAACTCTCCCTTTACTTTGATCTTGGGCATACGCGGGTCGTCTACGATCAGGCACTTGTGTATCTGTATCACTAAGTTTGTAGGCTGCAGTAAATGTAATGGTGTCGGTTCGTTAGAAGCTATTGCCGATTGCCAGTCTTCTTTCAACATTGCTATCACAATCTGGAATAAACAACACATATATATTCGTGGTGAGAAATTAGATTATTATTATTATTCAGTGACTGATGACTGGTGGGTTCATTAGGCGTGATGATATCAGTTATGATGGTATTAGTCGAGCATCTTAATTGTCCTCACCTGCATCTCGGTGAGCTGGAGCGCCATCTTGTCGTAGCTGTGGTGTGTGATTTCTTTCAGGATTTCCTCGTCCGCTAGCCCTTCCTTGTACAACTTGTGGATGTCCAGAGCCTTGGAGCGCGGCTCCGACTTCACACTTATGGCACCCAATTTCACGACGGCACATGGTTCGTCACTAAAGGATATATATGTACTCATAGAACGTATCTTTAGACCAACAACAAATATATTTTTTATTCTTTTATCCAATATGATGTCAGTGTGTGCTGATTTGTACAGAGCCCAATTGAAAGCATGTTGGAGATACACGATAATTCAAGGAACAAATGTTCCATTCTCTTTATCAACTCCCTACAGTTCATCACAAAATTTTGCAAAATGTTATTATGTAGCTGCTGGGTGGGGCGAAGGCATGCAATATCGTATATCCTTCCAATATTATAAATGCGAAAGTTTGCAAGTATGTAGGGATGTTTATTACAAAATCACGCCAGTAAGTCTGGTAACGGATGGTCTTTTAGCTGGATTAATCCAGCTCTAATCCAAACATAGGATATGTTTTGTTCCTAGTAATAAATCGAGGTAAAATTATAGTAATGCAATAAATTTTACGCGGGTGAAACATCGGAGCACAGCTAGTGTCAGATATGTTTATCTGCGTCCAAAACCTGTTGTGCCTAGCTAGACAATTGACAAAGAAAATAATAACTCACCCTTTATACATTCCATTGTGCGGCACAATGATGTAAGATGCAGCGATGTTCACGTCAATGTCGATGAACGTGTGGTGGTGCACGGCGTACTGCATGCCGAGGGCGGACTTCTCTTTCAAGTCCGACAACTTATTCTCGGCAGCAGCTTGTAAACTGGACAAAACTTGATATAATTAGTACTATACATTTTGTATGTTGAGATGACGAGATTCGCAAAGCAACTGGCGTGAACTACGGTGTGATGGAAAAGATAATGAAAGGCATGTTACGTTAGTTTGGGCATATGCAAAGTATGAGTGAAGAAGAATTTAAGAAATAGATACATAATGCGAAAGTGTCTATAAGAAGAGACGGAGGAAGACCAAGCTCCAAAGAGCAAATCGATCAAACACACAAGAATGGACATCCTTCCACCCAACGGCGGAACGGACTTGAATTAAATTTGACGCCCCTCGGAAAGTTCTTGGGGAAGGCGTAAAGCTATAGTTATTATCTTGAGATTTATCATCAGATATAATACTCACGTAGATAACGCAGTAGATTCGGTGGGTGGTTTGAACACGTTAACAATTTCTATAACAGTCTGAGCATCGTAGACAATCTGCAAGGGCCGAGCGGACACCTTCACTCGCTGGTCGCAGTTGCCATCTGCAATAAGGTATTTTGATTGTGATTAGGATAATGTAGCTAATACTAAAGCACTCTTAATATATACTATCTATTTAAAATCCGTGGTGGCCGAGTGATTCGAGCAGTTGCCTGCGACGCAAAGGTCGCAAGTTCGAATCCCGACTGTACCAATGAGTTATTCTGAACTTAAGTACAGTGACCACACCACGAGCTTAACGGTGAAGGAAAACATCGAGAGGAAACCTGCATACGTCTGAGAAGAAATTCAAAGGCGTATTTATAGTCGTGTTTGAGTAACGGCGATGGACTCGCCAACCGTCACGTTGGCACCTAATATACCTCTGGCGGAAAGTTTCCTATACAGGAAATCCCCACACACCCACTTTCCGAGGCGAAGGGGTAGGCAGGGGTATACACCCCTGCCTACCCCTTCGGGGACCCTTGTGGGAAGGCGTAAGGATATAAAAAAATATATAATATTTCTTCTGTGCGTGTGTACGTCACTGAACTCCTCCTAAACGGTTAGACCGATTTTAATAAAAAAAATACTGTGTGTCTTCTGGGGTATTTGAGGAAGGATTAGATTGATTTCAGAAAATTTTACTTTTTCACTCAAGCGAAGCTGGGCGGGACAACTAGTGTTTAATAATTATAAATCGTACCTAGTGGATTAGTTTCGAATATAACGTTGAGGAGGTTGACATCGCTAGTAACTTCTTTAGAAGTAACCAGTTGAGGTAAGAATTCATTCTGAGGTACGCCCGTCACTGTAAAGGCTTTCATGGCGACGTCCACTCTGTAAAACAGACGAAATGTATGACAGATGTCTTTAACTCTTTGAAATAATGTTTTGTCATAATCTTTGTCTATTTATTTATTTATTTATTTATTTATTTTATTAAGGGTACACCAACAATATACATATTTGGACACTGTAATACAAAAATCAAAAATTATAAACTTAGTATGTACATCAATAATAGGTATACACAACACTTTTACAATATATGTTACATAAAAATTGTAATACGAAAGAAGGTATAAAAGAGAATATATGCAAGAAGGAATACATAGCATCAAATCGTTTCTTTACGCCTTGACTATAAAAAGTCTAGAGAGGAATGACAATCTATTTTCTCTGCCTACCCCGTTATAATATGTATGTACGTACTAAAAAAATCGGTCAGTAATCGGCATCGTAAAACGGCATGTAGGTATGGCAATAAAAATACAATGCAAATTTACCTTAAAGCATTAGCGCTAGGCCTTTGCATAACATCGACGAGGACATTGTCTACAGACGCCTTCAGCACTTCACCGAGGTCATTGACCGTCACCAGGAGCCTGTCCAGCTTAAAGTGGCTCTCTACAGCCACATATTCGGTGGGCAAGTGAAGCGGTGCTGAGTTCTCATGATAGTCTATGGCACGGAACAATTTTTCTTTCTCTTCGGATGTCATCGCATTTTGGAATTGTTTCACTAAAACAAAGACACATTGATTATAGTTAATCCATAGTAACATTAAAAATGCATAAAAGTGCAACCTAACTTATCCTAAGCCACTGAACTTATTTTGGTAAATTTTGCTAAACATATAGATGGATAGTTGGAAAAAACGTTTCTCTGTCTTCGGTTTTATGTTGTCACGCAAGCCAGTGCATAAGCACCTCTTAATTCATAAGAATTAAGAGGATAGTTCGGAAGCCCTGGCTCCAGGGACGCGGATCCAGGGTTAGGGGCAGCGAGATGTAGCTCGCGAAGTAAGATGCCCCTAGGACGTGCTCAGGCCTAGTGCAGGAGGGCACTGGTTCGTTCCATAAAATATCCCAGAGCCCTCTTCTATATAAAGAATACGGCCGCCGAGAGGATTTTAGTGAGTAGGAATCTCATAATATGAGATTTATTATATTACTAGCTGCCCCGCCCAGCTTCGCCTGGGGGAAAAAGTTAAACTTCTTGAAACACGATCGCAGCGCCACCCATTGGGTCCAATTGTGATGTAAGCCACCCTATCTTTTAAGTTGGATCAAACTGCACATGGTGTGCAAATTTTATTGAAATCAGTTAAGTAGTTTAGGAGCCCATCGCGGACAAACCACGTGACACGTAATTTAGATATATTAAGATAATCCGCCTGTAATGACGGTCGGGTACCTATAGAAGGTATCCCCCTAGCAAAAGAACGTAGCGGGCACCAACTATATTATTAAGATACAACAACATTTCACACCTACAAAGTGGCGGAGGCTAGAATCCATAGATATTATGACATATGTGTAGGCATTACACTGCATACTTCTATGTAAGAACTTACTAATAGCCGTGCCCTCAGCGAGTTCAGTGTCCTTCGAGCTGCTTCCCCACCAGCCACTGAACCATCCGCGGGTCTTCTTGGCTTCTTCCTCCAGCTTACCCAACCTCTCGACCTGATGATTAACACTTTCTTAAATTACATACTTACATATCATCACAAGTACCTTACGGGGTAGACGGGAAAAGCGCCCGTTCTCACCGCTCTTTTACGAGACGAGATATCTCAACCTGCAGAGAATTGTATAGTAGCATGTAATATCCAAACCCATATAACCTTCACTCCTATTTATGTCCATTAAATGTCCCTACTCATATTTTCCAGCCTTCATATTATGTAAACAAACTAACAGCTTTCCGCGTTAATACCTTAAGTATTCTTTTGGGATAAAAAGTAACTCATGTATTTAGGTCCATTTCAAGAAGTAGCAAGCTTTATCGCACACATTTACAACCCAAATGTGTCCCAATCTGCGTTTAATTACGCTAATTGGATGACATTCCCAAATGAACTTGTGAAAATAGTATCAAACCTCCATCTCAATCCTCTGGCGAATGACGACCAAATTGAACAAGTCTAATGTCTTCTCTGCTTTGTCCATGACAGCTTGCTCGCTTGAGGACACGCGTCCCCTATTGATTAGTTTACATTGGTAAGCCTCCGCGTAGTCCTTGCACAGACGCCGGTGGTTCAACATGTTGGTCCAGTCCCAGTTCTTACGTCTCCGTTGCACCTCCTCTTCTAGGATGCAAGTGTAAGCGAATTTCCACCATTCCCTATAGTGACCTCGGTACATTTTAAGGTCTGGACGATATTTTCTGCAAACAATGGAGCTTGTTAAGTGTCTTAAGCTGCAAAATCTAACCCTAAGGGTAGTTTTGTAACAAAACGTTTTGACTTATACAAGGTGTTAGCCGTGGTATCCGAGGGTTTCCAATAGTCATCTGTAACGCAAAAATTGCAAGTTCTTATCCAGACTGTCCAATAAGTTTTTCTTAACTTAATGACTCTGTAACTTAAATCAGACATACCACGTACTTTACGATGAAGGACAACATCGGGAGGAAACCTGCATACGTTTGAGAATAGATTAAAAGAGCCATGCTTGAGTTACGGCGATGGACTCGCCATCTGTCACGTTGGCACCTAAAATATATCTCTGGCGGAAAGAGGGTGTGTGGCTACTCCCAATACACCTCTGCCTACCCCTTCGAAGATCCTTATTGCCTACCTATTGGGTTGGCGCGAGGATATTTTTATAATAAATAATAATATATCCTCACGCCTTCCCACAAGGGTCCCCGAAGGGGTAGGCAGAGGTGTATAGGTAATACCCACACACCCACTTTCCGCCAGAGGTATATTAGGTGCCAACGTGACAGATGGCGAGTCCATCGCCGTTACTCAAGCACGACTATACATACGCCTTTGAATTTCTTCTCCGACGTATGCAGGTTCCCT
>JACCPG010010240.1:0-31834 GCA_016069955.1 Drepana arcuata | reverse complement strand
CTGAACTTAAGTACAGTGATTAGTCACACCACGAGCTTTACGGTGAAGGAAAACATGGAGTGCAAACCTGCATATGTTTGAGAAGCAATTCAAAGGCGTATGTATAGTCGTGCTTCAGTAACGGCGATGGACTCGCCATCTTTCCGAAAGTGTCCGAAAGAAAGTCTGAAAAGTGGGTGTGTGGGTACTACCTATACACGTCTGCCTACTACTTCGGGGGCACTTATGGGAAGGCGTGAGGAATAAAACACGTGTTATATTGAAAATGCTATCTATTATTTCAGATGCAGTAAGTCAGTATAAAACATTTTATTATCTTTAATTATAATTAAAGAAAATACAGCTTACACGGCAACCATTTATGGTCTCTCAAATCGAGAACACTGATTTGGTATTAATGGTCTCATTATTGATCTGATCCACTTATATTTAACCGACTTCTGTCCGGTACCTGACTATTGTCGATAGTATCATTAATGAACAGTCGATTAGACTGACATTCGTGACCTCTATGGCAAAAACTGTCCCCGTTCAGCAATAATAATAATAAATAAATACCTTGGACAATTCCACACAAATTGACCTAGTAAAAAATTAAACAAAGCTTGTGCTTTGCTTAATTTTGGTATGGTAACTAGACAACGATATATTTACTTATATAGATAGATATATACTTAAATACGTAGGACATCCAAGACTAAGGTACAAAATATATATATATTTGTGTCCTTCACACAAATATCTGCCCTCAGCGGGATTCGAACCCGCGACCTCAAGTTTCGCAGTCAGGAGCTCTAACCACTCCGTCACCGTCACGCAATGCTAATCATATGTGTCATTCCAGTACGGCCTTATCAACTCTAAAATAATCCTACTAGTGGAACTCAATCTCACCAGAGCGGTTGAACAGAATTTGATGAAATTTGGTACACCGATAGATTAATAGTTGGAGATAAGGGATTTTTTATTCCAGATAATATATCCATGGCTTCATAATATATCCGTGGGTATCATAGTAACATCGTAACTTATAAATTTTACCATCTTCTTGGCACGTTGCCTCGGGATACCGATTTGGGACAAATATTTTATCTGTAAGTAGTTGGTTTCAACTGTTCTTTGTAAATATTATTAATTGTTGTTATTGTAAATAAAGTACATCCTACCCTCTTTATAATTTATTGATGTTTACTATAAAAGCAAATATTTAAAAGTAAACATCAATAAACGGGCCACTCAATATTCGGGTTTGACCAGCAAGCCATCGCTGTATCATACTATATCTGCAAATAGTATAGCGCAATATAGCTGAATGTGCTGTCTAGCCTATACATAAAATAATTCATTTCGACTTCATGTCTTCGTGTAATTCATGTCTTCCCACAACCATCGCCGAAGGGGTAGGCAGTCGTAAATCACTGTCTCTTTTCACACCATGTATATTTATATGACAGCGTGACTGTTGGCGAGTCTGTAGGCAACCCGTTCGATATTCCAGTGAGTTTCGTTGTAAAACAATTTCACTAGAAAACAAAAAAGCGTAACAGTTTCCATGGTCGGTTTCGCTATGAAGTAATCATCGGGAATGCACTAATGGTCGGTTGCAGCCGAACGCGGCGTGTAATGTGCAATTTACAAACGGTCACGCGACGCCGCGACGCCAAAATACTCCCACTGGAACTTTTATTTTATCGAAACACAATTACCCCTTTGCATATTGCTACGTTGTAGTTTTTCAGTTCGTCTTTCTATTAACTAAAGTTATTTTATTTCTTACACATACATTTATTTTGTACCTTTGCATATCCTTTACCTCATTTGTAACATGTATTTTCAAATTAAATAGATCGAGAGCTCATTAAGCTAATCACTTTAAAATATCTAGTGCCCATTTGCACTGTTCTTACTGTGCAGAAATGCAGTGCAGTGGGGCTCCTATTATACCTACGTATGCAACGACATGGACTCTCGTAACTTTTAACCTTTACTTTGACATTTCAGTCAAGTATAGAACGTTCATTATTTCGTCTAGTTTCTAGCAAATGAACCGCTTTTGTTCTTAGTGCGCCATTCAAACTTATTCCTTAGGCGCTTTCTCCAAGTTTCGCAAACTTCCTAGTTGAGAACCCATTTGCCATTAACCAAACATTCCCAACGCCCAATAAAGACACAGAACTAGATTGTGAACTCTGGGAATGGTATTGTGCCATTCCTCGAACAAAGGTACAAGCAATTAATTGCCTCGCAAATAGCGTGTTTGGATACATTTGTAAGCTAACTCACATAGTAGGTGCAAAGAAACAAACGGTCGAACAGCATACACATTGTTAAACAAAAACAAAAAAGTGAAGTATGAAAAACACAGAATAATAATACGTGTTTTAAAATGAATATTACACTTTGAGCTAACTGTTAAATGGCGGTGGCGTGGGACAGTAAAGTGGTCGCCGTAATGAACAAACACCCTTTCATTATCAGGCTCCGCGGCATTAGGCGCAGGCATGCCTCGCCGTCTCTTTGCGACATACTTGGTGTCATTGTGCTCTCCCTATCGTTCGTACACCCACGGAATAGCGGTGAGCGACCACTATTTAAACCGTTTTCATTTATACAATGGACGGGAAAATTAAATGAAAACTGAAGTGTTATGTTCCTGCGGTATCGTTTCTAGAACTCTATATGTAAGTGCACTACGGGCAGAACTTAAAGCAGTTTTTCTACCCTACAGAAGATCGGCAGAACGCACGAGATAGCTTTCGTATTGGTAGCACCTCTTAGCTAGACTACACCAACTGCTTACTAACAGGCAGGCCGGATGTTTGTTTGCCATCTTTCGGGTGGTATTAAAACAAAATTATTGCTTCAACTTACGTTACGTAGTTATTGGATTTATACCACTATACATATATTTACGACTGATCATATGACAGTCGTGCTTGTAACTTCATTTTTAGGACGCTAAGGAGAGGCATAAAATAGCGAATAATCTTGAATCGCCATCTGCGTTAACATAATGAGGGGGAGGAAAGAGAGTCAGTTCCTACCACTATACCTCTGAGTGATTACGTATGGTCTCAGTACTTATAGATAAAGATTGTTTTTCGGAGCGTAGATTCGAGTTGTATTTGTCGTGGTTAGAGGGTAGCGCGTTGCGGGCGAGATGAGGACGCGCAGAGCCGAGAGGGTGCAGAACAAGGGAGGGTCGTTCATTGATCGGGCGCCGCGGCATCCCCGCGCCCATCGCCCGCATCCCCGCACCAGCCTCCAGCCTCCGAGCCACACAACCACTACACTCCGCTCTCCGACCAACAAACGTTACTCGCACTAAACCGATCATCAAGTTGATGCATTTTTAACAGCTTTTGTGATTGCTCCTTTAGGATCCATGGGACAATGGCATAGGTATAATTTCAGAACTTTTCATAGATATTCCATATTCATCTTAAATTACTTGTCGATAACTTGTGCGTTGTAACATACATTTTCCAACATTTTAATAATCTCTAGGAGACAGGTTTCTGAAAATTACGGTTAAGTGCGTAAGTCGGATAGTAAGAAGCCTTCTTTTGTTTCTATACAAACTTTTGTATCACGGACAGCGAAGTGGTTCACTGTATGTATTATACGGCAATTATGAGTTCGTTTTCTAAAATATATCCTTTCTCCGTGCCAAATTTCAAGAATTTAGGTCCATAAATACACAAGGCTTTAATCTATAAATCTGTGGAAATTTTAGTATGAAAATACTCTTTATAACCAATACCTTTTTGCTGATTAAATCATTTCTTGGGATTCATTCTAAAGGTAAAAAATATGAAACGATATGTAATCGCTTCGGTTTCACTATGCATCAGGAGCGAGACAGTCGGAAATTGTATTAAATAATCAGCTCCTATAGTTTCTGAGATATACTTATACCTTCATGCCTTTTAATAAGGATCTCCAAAGGATTAGGCAGTGGTGTGTAGCTTGTTCCCACACACCCACTTTCCGCCAGGGTATACATAATTTAGGTGCCAAACGTGACAGATGGCGAGCTCATCACCGTTACTCCAGCCCGACTATACATACTATTAATTTCTTCTCAAACATATGCAGGTTTCCTCTCGATGTTTTCCTGCAACGTAAAACTCGTCGTGTTACTAATCACTGTAATAAAGTTCAGAAAAACTCATTTGTACGGTGGGGATTCGAACTTGCAATCTTTGTGTTGTAGACAACTACTCGAACAACTCGGCCACCACGGCAAATATTATTATATAATGTATCTTAAATTTTGATTTTAATCTAGTTCTTGCCTTTTCACGTCTACATAAGTAATACAAAACTATTGTAATTACAGAAAATACATTTAAACCAAAACAGCCGTGTAAGATATTCAATGGCCCTCTTCAATATAATTATAATTTCCGGATCAGGACATAGATTTAGTATTCGATCGAAAGGGGCATCGACACGCGAACAGCCGGGAAACTGAAAGATACATTGGTGAGCAATTGAGATTATGAGAGTTACAATTAGCTTTAACGGTAGTGTTTTAGAACTTTAGAATTAGAACTTATATTCAAATTCTCATTTAATGTATGATTTTATTTATTTAATTTCTTTACTGATTAATTACGTATAGTTTATAGTTTGTATGTGTACATACAAACATAAAAACGTTATACTTAGCTTAAGTACATAATCAGCATAATGAATATTTGAATTTTGAATGAATGATATATAATATATAATGATATGAAAATTGAATGATATATATTCAGTCATATTAATATTTCCCGTTTCTTATCCCCTCTATAGCCTGCCATACCTTTCTCTGCATCACCCAAAGGTTGACTGGTAGATAATGCCTACGGCATTAAGTCCGCCAATGTAAATAATTTTGCAGGAAGTTTTTTAAATAAATAAATAAAATAATGAATATTTCATACAATCTTATATTTCTCTATCTCTATATGAGACATTGATGCTAGGAACCAGCAGCAAAAGGCGATGAGGTCGTGCAGGGCTAGGCGGGAGCGTGCGGTCGGAGTGCGCAGCGGCGGGACAGCGCGGCGCAGCGCTTGAATGGGCGGCGGCGCGAGTGGCGCGGGGCGGATGCGCGCCCGCGGCACCTCCGCCAGTCCGCACACCGGCGGCTCCGCTGCCCCACGGTCGGCCGCACTCCGCTGAACAACAATGCTCAAAAACAAGCCGTAACTCGACCAACCTTCCCGCGGCGATGCTTGAATATCGGCCGGCACGCGCTCCCTTTGCCGACCGCTCCTGAAGAAAGTTCAATTGATGAAAACCGTAGTAGGCTTGAATTTTAAAACGATCGTGTTTGATAGATCCGAATAGAGAAGCAGGAGTGCGGCGTCGGAGGGCAGGGGTCGGTGTCGCGAGGGTCGGGGGGTGATGGCGCGGCGCGGCGGGACGGCAGCGGCGGCGGCGCGCGGCGCGTCGCGGCGCTGACATGGGCGGGCGGGCGCGCCGCTCGCTGTTGGCGGCGCCCGCGGCCCTGCTGCTGCTGCTGGGCCTGCTGTCGCCGAGGGGTAAGCTGTACATGCACCACTGCGTGTCATCGTTACATTACACTTTCATTGTTATAGGTTTGGTACTCTAATCTCCTCGTTCCATTTTCAAATATATTAGGTAGCACCCAGAAAGGATATTTAAAATAAAATCTGTATAGACATATGTATAGTCGTGCTTGAGTTAACGGACTCAAAAGTAGGTATAGCTTAATCCTGCTACCAAATGTAATCTGTAACATCATTTCCGGTGCAATAAGAATCGCTGCAAAGGCCACTTGACCTCCACATCAAGTACTAATCAAATCCTCAACATCAAATCGACTAGGGCTAAACAAAGAATATGGTTTTCGGAATTTGAATCAACAGAATTGCTTTATCAAAATCATTCCATATTCCACTTTTGCTCAATAATCAGCGCATTTTAGCCATTTTATACAAAGAACGGTTAGATGCGCCTAAGCTAAAAATACGTGAATCATGATTGATAGAACTTCTTGCTATATCATAACACCTCATCATTTACTCCATTCTGGGATTTCTAGGTTACTCGTTTTACATGACTTAGGTATGATTAAGCTACGTGTGATATGGTGGCCGTGTGTATTTTTAGGCGTGCATGTATATATGTATGCAGTCTGCAACCATATTTTCTATTGTGTAAAAAGGATTTATTTTATAAAGTCCACGTTTTTTATAGTCTGTACAATTTTGTGAACTCATTAACAAATGACTACCAGAGAGGGGTCATACCCCTCTCTGGTAGTTGCGGTTGTTGAATTAACCAATGACACCAAAACTTATTATATATATAGAAGCCGTGGTGGCCGAGTGGTTCGAGCAGTTGCCTGCGACGCAAAGGTCCCAAGTTCGAATCCCGACTGTACCAATGAGTTTTTCTGAACTTAAGTACAGTGATTAGTCACACCACGAGCTTTACGGTGAAGGAAAACATCGTGAGGAAACCCGCATACGTCTGAGAAGAAATTCAAAGGCGTATGTATAGTCGTGCTTGAGTAACGGCGATGGACTCGCCATCTGTCACGTTGGCACCTAATATACCTCTGGCGGAAAGTGGGTGTGTGGGTATTACCTATACACCTCTGCCTACCCCTATATATATATATATATATATAATATATCCTCACGCTTTCCCACATGGGTCCCCGAAGGGGTAGGCAGAGGTGTATAGGTAATACCCACATATATTATATGGGTGTTACCTATACACCTCTGCCTACCCCTTCGGGGACCTTTGTGGGAAGGCGTGAGGATATATTATTTATTATTATTATATATTATATATATATATATAGACTAGTATATAATACATTTGTGTATTTAACGCTTTTAAATAAGTTCCAATACTATTTCCAAATAATAATATTATTAATACTGACGCCACTTACAGTTCTTTCTTTGAAATATTTCACTTGGATCTTTTTCCATATTGTACATATATACAAAAATTACAATATATTACCAGAAATATTAAGATAAATCTTAATATTTCTGGTAATATATTGGGCGGTAGGACACTAGCATACTTATTTTTAATATTGTAATGTTCCGTATAAAAATGTATTATTTATATTGTATACCTACGTAGATATGTACATATATGTTCTATTTTGAGTGTCTATTTCCATAACAAAATGCATCATAATTTGTACAGTGGCTTAGGCATGTAAAGGTTGTGGACAAAGGTAATTTTGCAATTAATTTACTAATATAGATAAAAACGATTGTGTGTGCAGGAGTACGCGGTGGCTACCACGAGAAGCGGTTGCTTCACCACCTGCTGGACCATTACAACGTGCTCGAGCGGCCCGTGGTCAATGAGAGCGACCCTCTGCAGCTCTCCTTCGGCCTCACGCTCATGCAGATCATTGACGTGGTCAGTTCCCCCATCATAACTTCTATCATCATCCATCACGATATTTGTTTAATTAACATAATTTAATTTCATTTAAATCCTACAATTGACATTTATGAACTTCTAATCTAAGTAAAGTTTATTACAAACACCTCAATATTAATACTTCGTCTACGTCCCAAACTATTCCAGTCTTCTTTCTAAGTTCAATCATTATAAATTCAAGCATTTATGTTAATTATTTTTGATGGTGAACTTATCCAAATTATTTTTCTACAGGACGAAAAGAACCAGCTCTTGATTACTAACATCTGGTTAAAACTGGTTAGTAAAACAAATAATTGCATCGAATACAATAGGCTCTCAACGACTAATGGTTAAACAAATTTACAGGAATGGAATGATATGAATGTGAGATGGAACACTTCCGACTTTGGCGGAGTTAAAGATTTGCGGGTGCCACCTCATAGATTATGGAAACCAGATGTTCTTATGTACAACAGGTAATCAAGTAGCTAATTTTTTACAATTATTACAATAATATTTATATTGCCTATTTATTTGTTACTTTTTAGACCTGTGCTTACTGGACGCTTAAATATGTAAATTTTGTTAATCTCCTCGTACAGCTAAATTTCAATATTGATATACACGAATAAATTAAGCGAAAATTGTGGTGTTACTTTATAAAAAAAAATGTATGTATTTGAATACTTTATTTTTTGTTTATTGTGTAAAGCGCGGACGAAGGGTTCGACAGCACGTACCCCACCAACGTGGTGGTGCGGAACAATGGCTCCTGCCTGTACGTTCCTCCCGGTATCTTCAAGAGCACGTGCAAGATCGACATCACCTGGTTTCCCTTCGATGACCAGCGATGCGAGATGAAGTTTGGCAGTTGGACCTATGATGGATATCAAGTAATCATCGTATTTTAGAATGACGTAAATATAATAGATAGTCGTGCTTGAGTAACGGCGATAGACTCGCCATCTGTCACGTTGGCACCTAAAATATATCTCTGGCGGAAAGTGGGTGTGTGGGTAGTACCTATACACTTCTGCCTACCCCTTCGGGGACCCTTGTGGGAAGGCGTGAGGATATATTATTATTATTATTATTCACGGTGAGAAATATACAGTTCTTAATACCTTAAGAACTTAATATGGTATCCCATATGACGACTTTGACACACCTATATCTCTTTTATGAACATTCACTTCGAATTCGAATACCGGTGATATTTATGCAGATTCATACTCAACATCAACTTATTTACATTATTTTTCTAAACTTATTTCGAGAACGAGGTTCGCTTACCAACCAAAGGTTTTATAACAATGCTTTCCATTACAGCTAGATCTTCAATTACAAGACGAAGGAGGTGGAGATATAAGCAGTTTTGTCACGAACGGCGAATGGGAGTTGATAGGTGAGTACCGCTCTGAATATTACCAAGACTTGGACCAGCTGTTTCAAACAGCCTTTCAAATAATACAATAGTATCAATTATGATCATGTTACTTCACTACTAGTTAAAGATCTGCCTTTCTTCTCATATTGAGAAGAGTATGAGTTTATGTCATTCGCCAAAAACTCCAATCATAAAGACCTAAAGGAGGTATTCCTTAACCTCATATTATAATATATCCTCACGCCTTCCCACAAGGGTCCGCGAAGGGGTAGGCAGAGGTGTATAGGTAAAACCCACACACCCACTTTCCGCCAGAGGTATATTAGGTGCAAACGTGACAAATGGCGAGTCCATCGCCGTTACTCAAGCACGACTATACATACCTTTGAATTTCTTCTCAGACGGATGCAGGTTTCCTTACAATTTTTTCCTTCACCGTAAAGCTCGTAGTTCAGAAAAACACATTGGTACAGTCGGGATTCGAACTTGCGATCTTTGTGTCGCAGGCAACTGCTCGTACCACTCGACCACCACGACTACTTAAACCTCATGTTTGATAAACAAAGGCGTATATCTTATCCTCTTTTGTATTCGTCCTCAGGTGTACCTGGCAAGCGCAATGAGATCTATTACAACTGTTGTCCGGAGCCGTACATAGACATTACATTTGCGGTGGTGATCCGAAGAAAAACACTCTACTACTTTTTCAATCTTATTGTGCCCTGCGTGCTTATTGCCTCCATGGCGTTGCTAGGATTCACGTTACCACCTGACTCCGGGGAGAAACTATCTCTAGGTGATTATCACATATAATTAAGATTACATAAGATGTTTCGTTGATGAACAAATAATCTATTTATCCTGTAATTCATAAATTTCGGAATAAACATATTTAGAAACAGGATTTGAATCCGCAACTACTATTTCTAATTTTTCGAATTCTTCATCCCATTAATATTACCTAAAAACGCGCTTAACGTTTTACAATTTTTGCTATTTGTTAACAATATTTTTTATTCATCGTTAAATCTAAATAAATAAAATAGCTTTACCCTCATTACTTATTTATTATACAAACGATTTGAATATCATCTTCTTCATCCAGGTGTAACGATCTTGTTGTCTCTGACTGTGTTTCTGAACATGGTCGCCGAGACAATGCCAGCAACATCAGATGCCGTGCCTCTACTGGGCACGTACTTCAACTGCATCATGTTCATGGTGGCCTCATCTGTGGTCTCCACTATCCTTATCCTTAACTATCACCACAGGCACGCAGACACGCACGAAATGAGTGAATGGGTATGATAATAAAAATACAAATCATAATAAATATAAACTGTTATAATCCAAAAACTAACCATAAATAAAATAAATGTCCCAAATCTGTGTCACGAGGAAGAGTGCCAAGATGGCTGGCGATATTGGCACATTGTATCGTAATACTGATTCGCTGAGCGAAATATTCGCCAGCCCTATTGTCACTGGAGATCTTAAAAAGTTTCCTTACTCCTTTCCTCCATGAAAAAAATTAAGAGCTATAGGTGCTTGTTCTTTATATCATATGCACATCTTCAATTTTGCCAAGAAGTTCGCCATTCCATTATTTCTTGACATACATCGTATCACTTATTCGACAGTTACCATTCTTATGGTATATTAGTACTAGGTACATCAGCATATAGCGACTGCCAAACAGAAAGGCTTTTTGGAAAATTTTAAGCATATTGGGCAGACGGTTTGTAAAATACTTTATAAATGTATTTGTTATTCAGATACGGTGTGTATTTCTGTACTGGCTGCCGTGGTTTCTGCGCATGTCGCGGCCTGGCCCCGCGACAACCTCTCCGCCGGCGCGCGCACCCCCTCCGCCAGACCTTGAACTGCGCGAGCGCTCTTCCAAGTCACTCCTTGCTAACGTGCTCGACATCGACGACGACTTCCGCCACGCGCATTCGCAGCAGCCGCCCTGCTGCCGATACTACAGGTCCCTCGACGATCTACACGAACACTACTCGCCGTAAATAGCACGGATACGATACTAAGCCCTGCCTTATACGTTCCATAGTAAACCTGACCCTCGTAGCCTTCATAAAATCAATACATTTCCGTATCGACTGACACATATCACTCATGAACAATATCATCATGATCATCACAGATCATGATAGCTTTCTGAACTCACCATTCGATACCATATTTCTACTTTGGGTCTTGGGTTCTACGTTCTTTTACATCAGATCAGCATCTCTCCCGTAGTTCCCCTCGATCCTCGGCTCCACCCGTAGCGTAGAGCAGTGTGTGGTGGTGGCTACAGAGCCGTACCTACCTGTTGCAGGGGGCCCGAGGAAAACGGGGCGGGCTTGGCGGCCCACAGTTGCTTCGGTGTCGACTACGAGCTCTCGCTCATTTTGAAGGAAATCCGAGTCATTACAGATCAGGTATTTTTATTTCTCATTACTATGACAAAAGCATCCTTAAAACGAAATATTTCTTCATTTATTTCTTGTATTGGCGTTATGTAGGTAATAGGTATTGATAATGGAGATGGATACAAAATGGATGAATAATGATAGTTGTTAAGCCCGTCGATGGACCATCGACATTACTGTCTACAACAATAATATAACATAAAATTGTCACCAGATGCGCAAGGATGACGAAGATGCGGACATTTCGCGCGACTGGAAGTTCGCCGCCATGGTCGTGGACAGACTGTGCCTTATTATCTTTACCCTGTTCACAATCATTGCCACGCTAGCCGTGCTGCTGTCCGCGCCACACATCATGGTGTCGTAGCGACCCGCCCGCCTGCGGCTGCGCATGCGTAACGTTCTGTGATACCGCGAATACTTGTTAAGTTGTGATGTGCGAAGTGGCGCGGGCGATGACGCCGCGGCGCAGGAGTTGTCGCCGCTTGCCTCGCCGCCCGCGCCCCCCCTGTAGACATAAGATACCGCTGACTGCCATCCCTCTACGCTCAATATGATGCTGCCTATCCCGCTAATCCCCAAGTCTTCTATACGACCCACACTCTGCTGAGAAGAACAAGTGGTCGTCTCGTCTATACTATAAATCTACCAGTTTACACACAGAAATACGAAAGCATCAGTATCCATAATAGCATACAATATACCCCAGGACTCACGGAGCGGTTCCGATTAGACTGTTCGCCTGTTGAAGCAGACGATGTTAATGTTGTTGTGGCAGTACGTCCCTCGCTAGAGTAGTCGACGATACCAGAGCTCCCAGCACCACTGGGGCTCCACAGATATTATTAGCACAAAACGTCTTCCTTCATACTGTTGAATGACCTGATTGGCATTTAAAATTTAAACTTTGTTAGAAATTCTTCAATTCTTAAATCTACTGTTTAGTACTCGGGCAGTTAAAAATGGCCCTACGTTTCTTCCTTGTTCGATTCCATGAATCGTGGTTTATGATCCCTAACTTTATTTTCGGATGTATTTGTGTCAGTAGTTAGTATAAAACTTTACAAACAATGTTGATTCAATTGGTACAGGTTGTGATATGCCTCGTTGTAAACGGGTCGATATTGTTATAAATGGTTAAATATCCATGGCTATAGCTTAATAAAAGACGTTCGTTAAAGTTGTAGTTAAACAAAATATTATTTTATTAAATGTCTCATACCTGGGCCTTTCGGAATGACTTATACAAATAATTAAATTTATATAATGATGATATCATGTTTATACTTACTTCAATACATTTACATGGATTCTGCTGAAAGATTAGCTTTATGTATTGGTTCTCTTACAGTGTTAATTGAAAAAAAACAGATAACGTAAGGCGTTCATACTCTTCAAATTGTTTTAGCTATATTACGTTTATCTTGACAATAAATTGATATACCGTATTTCTCTTACTGACATACATAAACATTATTAAGAGTCGACGTGAGCCTAATCCAGTCGAATAAAACGTTCACCATTAAGCTCGTCTGCCACATTTCCAATCATCATATCAACCCGACCTCTGTTCTACATCCATTAAAATATCCTTTGCAATACTTGTTTGATGATAGGCTCGGAATATTGATTATTAATAACATTTTCTTTGTAAAAACATTGCAAACCTCTTAAAAGGCAAACGTCTCAGTAGTGGAGCGAATGCGCGGATACACTCGATACTGGACGGTACCCTCGCAAAGCTCCAATCACGTTTACCTTTTCCGAGGTGTTTTGTGATAATCGTGGGAGCTCCTTTGGAAGTTGCGGAGCGACTATGATTATGTGCGATGTTTTCATGACTTTGTTTGTTGTTACATAATCTTGTTTTATCAACCTGTCGTTAGCGTTTGTGCGACAGAGGCGGCGAGGATGCCTCCCACCGCGCTATCCACTGCAAGTTGCTGTAGATAGAGCGGCCCGATGGCCCTCTTACCGCCAGCGATGGTACGACCTATTGTCCCCGACATTTGTTCAATTGTTAGGGTTAATACTCTGAATTGCACTTTGTTTATTAAATATAAACGAATGAAACAAACCATCGTTTTATTTCTAACAAGCTTGTATTTACTCATTCCTTCTATAACTACAGTTGCAGGCAAAAGGTATAATACCTTCTCGAGCGTTCCTACCTACATATACCTTTTAATGAAAAAATATTTAAAAGTAATCCACAAAACCTGTCTGAAATTAATTTCATTACATAGAATAACGTGAGGTATTGACCTATATTTCAAACATTTGTTGGCGAACCGAGTCACTGGAGACAATCAATGTTATCCCACGGGATGCCCGCACATGCGCACAATAAGCGCATGAAACCGGGCATGAATACCCGGTGGTTATTCAGTCACACAATTTAGAATATTATAAACGAAATAGTGAAATAGTGACCTATATCATTTGTTATTTAGGTCACTTTTAATAAGTATTATTTTTGTACATCCTTAGAAATAAACTCCGGATTCTCGTTACTCAATGAGGCGCAGATCAAGAGAAAATTTTGTCAGCTTGTAACCATTGATCCTGATAGAACTAAGTTCTCTTGTGAGATCATCACAATTGCCGTTTGAACTAAGTACATGGTTTTTGCGGATATTAGCCTCGAATGATAAAGCTAAATAAACACAGTAGAGCCTTTAGTAACAGAATTATAAGTCTTCTACATTGAAATGGGACATGCAACCCTGTGCATAGAGTTGAGATGAGGGCGGGCGGCGCTACGTAGCGGGAGCAATGCCTAGCGGAAGTGCAAGCCCACAGGCGCGGTAAATGTGGGTTGCTCACAACGGGTAATTTACCCTTATCTAAGCAAATAAATATCTCAGAAAAGGACACGATATCGCCGGGAAGAAAGCACAGTTCCTAAAATATTTATTGATATAAAGGTTCTTATGGTTTGGTTATGTTTGTTCCTCTTTCACAAAAGCAACTGGACGGAATTAGGTGAAATTTGGCACAGAGACCGATTATTTGCTGGATTAACACAGGTTTTATACCAAAAATATTTTTTATCAATATTTACGTGGGTTAAAATACGTGGTACATATAGTATGCAATAAGGTATCAAGTCTTTGCAACTGTTTTGCAATTAGCAGATAGCATTGGTCACATAAACTTATCGTCAGTTTTAAAAGTTAACATGTTCGAAATGTTTGTGGATTTAGAGAAAAAAATGCAATGGGTGTTTTTCTTAGTAGCTGAAATCCCTTTTAGCGGCGGGACCGGCAGTGCGCGCCGCTATGTCGGGCGGGACGCGCGCCTGGGTGCTCGCCGCGGCGCTACTCACCGTCCTCTACTCAGGTACTCCACCATCACACACACACCCCTTCAAATTTAATGAGTACCCTAATACACCCACATCCCTAACTTAAAACATAAAGCTTACAATTAGCTCCGACAAACTAAGCTTAGTCATAGGTGCAACATACAATAAATCCTTTTCATTTGCATACTAGATTCATTAATCAGAGTAGAGAAAAATTAGAACGAGAGAAAAATTGCCTTTCTTGTTCCATGCAATCAATTGAATTATATTATCCACGCCCTCTGTCTACCTAGTGTTAGAAAAGTAAATAAAGTCACATTATATTCATATTTTTGAGTGGAAATTTATTTATTTTATTAATTAATTTATTGTAATTATCCAATACTCTTCGTCATTATACCATTACTGTAAAAAACTACAATCTTAATCATCATTTACGATGTGATATTTACTGAGTTATCTCGCGATTCCCTCTTTATTGATCTGTCGTCGCTACAGCATCACTTGAAGGCTACACGACATATGCCAATCGAGACCGTCCAAAATACTGAAGAATCTCTTTTTTTACTGAAACTGCAACTTTCAATTGCAATTAATGCAGAAAAATTTAATCCAGTGGAAATATTTAACATTAAACTATAAAAAATAATACTGAATAGTGCAGGCACATCAAAATGATCAGGTTTTTTTATTCATAGGTTTATCCTTGCTAAAGACATCGTTACAAATTTGTTCCGGTGCTAATATTTTAGGATGGTGTTCGGAAGACGAAGAGCGGCTGGTTCGCGACTTGTTCCGCGGTTACAATAAGCTTATCAGACCCGTACAAAATATGACGCAAAAAGTCGACGTGAGATTTGGCCTTGCATTCGTTCAGCTTATTAACGTTGTAAGTATCATAATTAATATCAAGAAGGGAAGGGGCGGAAGAGATTTTTGTAAGCACAACAGAGATACGCTTGGTAATGCAAGCATCAATAGGCGGTGATAACCGCCAACAATCAGGCGGGCCGCATATTCGTTTCTCCCCTCAGTGATATAAAAATGCAACTCCTTTATTACAAATAAACCATGTGTTTTGCCATGCGAGCAAAATTTTGCCGTTCCATTCCTCTTCAATCTATTTGTACAGTTTTTTATTATTCTTGCACATTCATTAAAGAAGATCACTTTCCTTCTTAACAAATTATTGATATCTAATTAAATTAAATTCATGTAAGGAACAGATATTTTATGATAATTAATTACAGAACGAGAAGAATCAAATCATGAAATCGAACGTTTGGCTTCGTTTGGTCTGGATGGACTATCAGTTGAT
Source organism: Drepana arcuata (assembly GCA_016069955.1). NCBI lineage: Eukaryota > Metazoa > Arthropoda > Insecta > Lepidoptera > Drepanidae > Drepana > Drepana arcuata. The sequence continues at coordinate 15,971 of JACCPG010010240.1, read as the reverse complement.
GTGGGACGAAGCCGATTACGGAGGCATTGGAGTGCTCCGACTTCCGCCAGACAAGGTCTGGAAACCAGACATCGTATTGTTCAACAAGTGAGTGTTTATAGCTTTCTTCTAGTTATGGGTGTTCAGAATGCTTTAAAAAAATATACTCAAACACCAAGGCAAATATTTACAAGAATTGGATGGTTAATATGTATGTACCTACTTAGATGGACTAAAAAGATTTACGAATTTTTTTACAATAAATCGTATTAACATCCCGACAAAATATTTGAACTAAATGGAGAGATAATTGCCTACTAAATTAAGCGAAATATTTTTACACTAATCACTGTAATTGTTTTCATAAAAAAGTGTGTGTGAACGTTTTGTTTGTAATAACTATTAACACCTTAACAACAACACAATGCAGCGCCGATGGAAACTACGAAGTTCGTTACAAGTCCAACGTGCTAATTTATCCAAACGGAGAAGTACTTTGGGTTCCGCCTGCTATTTACCAGGTTAGTTGTGTCTACGTAATACATAATTATTAAGTATAAACATTACCATTGTGTCATAATATTATTTGTTTTCCAGAGCTCGTGCACTATCGACGTGACATATTTCCCATTTGATCAACAAACCTGCATTATGAAATTTGGTTCATGGACATTTAACGGGGACCAGGTGTCTCTAGCGCTATACAACAATAAGAACTTTGTTGATCTCTCCGATTATTGGAAGTCGGGAACATGGGATATCATAGAAGTTCCAGCGTATTTGAATATCTATGAAGGGAACCATCCTACAGAAACGGACATAACCTTCTACATCATCATAAGGAGGAAAACTTTATTCTATACTGTCAACTTGATCTTGCCCACTGTGTTGATTTCATTCCTGTGTGTCCTTGTATTTTATTTGCCCGCCGAAGCTGGGGAAAAGGTATGGAAATACTAATACTTAATATTATAAATGCGAAAGTTTGTGAGAATGTTTGTTACTTTCTCACGCAAAAACTACTAAACGGAATTGAATAAAACTTGACACAGATAGACTGCGAGTGAAGCCGCGGGGCACAACTACCTATAATACTAATATTCATAGTTGTATATGATCAGACGCGGATCCATATTTTTTATCAACCCGCGATTATGTTTCTCCTTGTGTATTAAACTCATAACATAAGATTTTTGTCACAGGTAACGTTGGGTATAAGCATTCTGCTGTCACTGGTTGTGTTTCTGCTTCTGGTATCGAAAATCCTTCCACCGACTTCGCTGGTACTCCCGCTTATCGCAAAGTATCTACTGTTCACTTTCATCATGAACACTGTCAGTATCCTGGTCACTGTCATCATTATCAACTGGAACTTCAGAGGACCTCGGACGCACAGGTAAAATACTCAAAAACTATAATAAACACATAGGGATCACAGTGGAAGCGTGCACGTCGCGATTCCTGCCAGCCCAGAGGGCTGCAATTCCACTCGATGCGCATAAGCCGGACGGATGCTAGGGCGTGCCCCCAAAGGCGACGCGCACTAGTCCGTCCCCGCTGGTGCGAAAAATTCAGCACAGTGCGGCGATGGGGACCGCCACCCATCACGCGGAGTGCCTCACGGCGGGAAGTGGAGTGTGGAGTGTAGGATGGGTGTATGGAATGTAAGAAGAGGTATGGCTGATAGGATGAACGAATTGATCGATGATATGATGATATGTATGTATGTATAATAAATACGAATTTATATTAAAGTTTAGCTGTCCCGTCCAGATTCATTTGGATGAAAACGAACTGCGATTAATTTTTATATAGGTACATAAAAAAAGAAGATGATGTGTTTACCCCACGGGGGTCTACAATGGCGATATAACATATTAAAATAAAATCAACTTTTTCAGAATGCCCTTATGGATAAGAAGTGTATTCCTGCATTACTTGCCAGCCGCACTATTGATGCGTCGTCCTCGCAAGACTAGACTGCGTTGGATGATGGAGATGCCTGGCATGGGAGCGCCACCTCACGCCGCTGCCCCACACGACCTACCCAAGCATATCAGGTATTTAGCCACACGCCATTAGACACCACAAATGCTAGTATAAAGTGATCACTCCTTCTATACGATTGACAGCTCTATTGGTGGCAAACAAAGCAAAATGGAAGCAATGGAGTTATCAGATCTACATCACCCGAATTGCAAGATAAATCGTACTGCCGGAGGTGGTGGTGAAGTCGGCGCCCTTGGAGGTCTGGGATCATTAGGAGGACTGGGCCTCGGAGGGGAGAGACGGGAGTCGGAGAGCTCTGACTCTCTGCTCTTGTCGCCCGAGGCTGCAAAGGCGACTGAGGCTGTTGAATTCATAGCTGAGCACTTGAGGAACGAAGATCTGTACATACAGGTGTGCCTTACTATTCCCCAATTTCCTATAAATACTCCTAAATATTTTCCATGTTCTTAGAAGGGTTCTTAGTAGGTATTACCTAGGCTTAAGCTGTTTCCTCTTAACGATCTACTTACTGTATCATTAATAATTCATTTTTGCAGACACGCGAGGATTGGAAGTATGTGGCAATGGTTATCGACAGGCTGCAGCTGTACATCTTTTTCATCGTGACCACGGCTGGCACGGTGGGCATCTTGATGGACGCCCCGCATATCTTTGAATACGTAGACCAGGACCGTATAATAGAAATATATCGCGGGAAATAAAATGTCACTTTAATAAACAAACAAACAAATTGCTTCAATACGGCTTCCATGACAGTAGTTTGTATGTATCATTAGTCGCCTAATCATTTTTATTACATCACTATTAAATATAAGGTAATAGAAAATATTTTAATGTTGTAAAAGATAGGTTCGGCGCTGTTTAGAATGTTGTTTCAGCATCTTGTTTAAATAATGGTGTCCTTTGTGGTATAAATAGTTTTTATTAACTAGTGCTTAATACCGTTTGTACCAAAACTATCAAACAGCTCTTCCAAAACCTACCAAATTGCTTATTTATCTCGTATGATACACACCTACAAATGTATTGTGACCTCTTTGTTAAATAAACAGGGCTAGCTTGTTGTATAAGATATACTATGAATAGAATTTAAATGGCTGTGTTCGAAAATAAAAGCACATTAGGTATAGTTATAATGTGAGTATAATAGTTGATGAAGAAGTGATGATTATTTAGTATTACTTCAATCAAGGTACATAAAGTCAGTCAAATTCGTGCGTCGTCGTCGTTCACAAGTATTACGTTCCCGCCTTTCCAAAAAGGCCCAGAAAGGAAGTAATGTTAGGTAGGCGTCTATCACGATCTACATTTTGTAGATTTTTTTAATATCTTATGTCGCCATTCCATTAATAACCAACGCGAACTAGGCTATCAATACAATACCCAATTCTGGGGAAATAACAAATCTTCATCACTACCCTTGTCTCTTCAATCATAAGCTAGTAATAATACTACCAATTCTAATTTTGTGTTTGCGATAAGTATACAACAAATTGTAAAGTACCATGACCTTTACTTTATAATCTTGTTCTCGTTTTCATCATCTGTAGTTTCATCAGCTACTCATACATACTCCCTAGAAAATAACTTGAGAACCAACCAAGGCAACCTGAATATAGACAGACGTACGTACGTAGGTACCTACTGTAGATTTGGTTTATCATTGCCATTAGGAAATATAGTTTTTTTTTTAATTCAAATAATATTTTCATTATTTACTTCTAGGCCATCGATTGTAAAACCGTGGATCCGGTACGCAATTTCGTTATGTATTTTGTGCTCCTATTAGGAGATGGGGATAATATGTACAAGTAGATTTAGTAAAAAAGAGTTTCAGTATATTTTGCGATTCTTAAAGGTGATATTATGGGACGCATCGCCTACCCGTACTGACATAATCACAGTTATTTTCAACGATTCGAAACCTCTGGACCATGCCATGGTTGTCACAAACAGGATTATCAAAATCTGTCTTCAGCCAAAGTAACGCTACGACTGAAATGGGGAATTATTAACACGTTTGAAGTAATCGCCTCATTCATCCACTATCATACGGACACAGATAATACCCCTTAACGTAGTGGTATAAGTACGAAAGTAGAAAAAAGCCTAGGCCAGTGTAATTACTACCGGAGCGAGACTCAATTGTATGTATGTATGTAATTGTAAGTATTCGCTGGTACGGGTGCACATTTCAGAATTTGTATTGCAATCCCAGTATAACTTACATCTTAAGTATTCGATTAATATACATTTAATACAATAAGTATTTGTTTTCTTTCCATCCTGATAGATGTACTGACCGCTTTTTATGTTATTCAATAAAACAAATAAGATGGCATTTATATTTTATTTTAAACTTAAATAACAGTGACATTAATTATCTATAATAAGTCCAATAAACATTTAAACTGTAGCCATACAAGATATATTTAACGTACGTATCTGGTTAGAAATGCTAGACAATTGATGATATTTAAATGTTTATCATAATATGTTCTTCCTATCGCCCTTCATGTAACAATTTACTCTAATTTATATTAACTTCAAGCTACTCTTACATCTAAAAAAACTTGAATTTTTATGACTACGTTTATATGACTTATACGACGTACACGACTCATATAAATATTACAAAATACAATTCAATTTTATTTGCAGTAGTAGTTCGATAGAACAGTAGATAATTTATGTTTATTCTAAACTTAATCATCTCCGTCGTCATAACTAGGTGAGGTTGGGGAGTAGGTAGGGGATGTGGGCGAATAGGTAGTGGGTCCAGCTGAGGAAGGTGAATACGCTGGCGAGGAAGGCGAATAGTTTTGGGAGGTCGACGTATATGTCGGTGACGTTGGAGAGTACTTTGTCGACGTGGGTGAATAGTTGGGCGATGATGGTGAGTAATTGGGCGACGATGGCGAATAGTTCGGTGACGACGGGGAGTAGTGCGAACTACCTGGGTGTTGCGGCGAGGATGGTGAGTACGCGGGACTCGTTGGTGAGTACTGCGGACTGGTCGGCGAGTACTGAGGACTTGTCGGAGAGTATGTAGGACTGCCACCAGCAATGGACGGGGACGTCGGCGAGTAGTTCGGCGAAGTCGGTGAATACTTCGGTGACGATGGGGAATAGCTGGGCGACGTTGGAGAATATGCCGGCGATGTTGGAGAATACGAGGGGCTCGTAGGAGAGTACGCGGGTGACGCTGGTGTGTAGTTCGGTGACGACGGCGAATAGCTGGGGGATGCCGGACTGTATACGGGGCTAGTTGGGGAATAGCTGGGCGACGACGGCGAATAACCAGGAGAAGTGGGCGAGTACGCTGGGCTCGTCGGCGAGTACGACGGACTAGTCGGAGAGTACGAGGGACTTGTTGGCGAATAGCTAGGTGACGTCGGCGAGTAACTTGGGGAGGTCGGGGAATATGCGGGGCTTGTCGGTGAGTAGCTGGGCGAGGTTGGAGAGTAGCTGGGAGATGTGGGCGAATACGAAGGCGACGTCGGAGAATAGCCGGGCGAAGTCGGTGAGTAACTTGGAGATGTAGGGGAGTAGATGGGTGAGGTGGGGGAGTAGTTCGGCGAGGTTGGGGAGTAGGAGGGGCTCGTGGGGGAGTAGTGCGGCGAGGTGGGCGCCAGGCTGGGCGAGGCGGGCGCGAACACCGGGCTGGTGGGCGAGTAGGATGGGGACGCGCCCGCCGGGGACGCGTACGGCGACAGCGGCGGGCCTGGGGAACCGGGGGAGCCGGGCTGAGGCGACCACGCACTGTACGCCGGGGACAGCCCGGAAGCGTCCGACGCTCCGGACGGCGAGAATGATGGACCTCCCGGTGTCATACTGCTTCCAGCTGCAAATAAAAACAGTCATTATTATCAGTAACAAAGTACTATTATCCATATCTTAAATTAATATTAGTAACTATGGGTTTTTTATTTAGGGATGTGTGCAAATTAATGAGAATATCATACATTCTGTGTCAGACTAATGATAACAACTAGTGGTGAGGATTCTACCATCTAATAAAGTAAGTATCTATCCCGAATAGTGAGATCCCAAACTTTGTCTATTTGTGTTTGAAATGTAGACTTACTTTGTCCAGGTGACCATACACTGCTGCCATATCCAGGCGTGTTCTGTGTCGACCACGGTGTCATGAGAGGCGTCATGGACGGGGTGCCGACGCCGAAGTACATACCGCCTCCAACGCCCATGCCTACACCGAGGCCTCCCATTTCCATACCGAGCTTACATTTTTCCGCGTCCAACAGCAAATCAAAACATCCTAAAAACAATTAAATAAAATATTAAGGCCGACATAAATATACATGTAACCTAGTAAATATTTATTTATATTCCATTATCATACAGATTTGGGCAATTTAATAACTTAAATACATCTATGGGCTCATCTGGCTGAGCATACCGTGCACAATTTCTATAATTGGTACTGAAACTTTTTAAGAGAATTAATCATTGACGACGTAAAACTACAACATTTAACTACAAATTCTTACCAGTTCCCATTCTCGGCAGCTGTCCCATAATGATATTCTCGGACACGCCTCTCATCGGATCTACTTCAGCGTGACTGGCGGCGTCAAGTAACACATCCACAGTTTCTTCGAAGGAGCATCTCATAAGCGCACCAGTGTCCTGCCTGTTTATACCGTGACGAGTGATAGCCATGAGATGACCTTTAGCAGTCATGACGTCACAAAGCAAAGCAAGATGCCGATAGTTCACGTACAGCCCATAGAACTGCAACACAGCGTTCATTTCCTTTTCGACAGATTTACGCACAGCCTCAATACCCAACACTGCGAATATTTCGCAAATATCGTTACTGAATGTCCTAATAGGATCGACATCACGCTCTGATAACACTTTCATCAGTGATGTTCCATCAGTTTCCAACAGCCATTCCGCGATGGCTTTGAATTCTCCTTGGTCAGTAATAATAATACGTTTCTTAGCTTCTGTTTGAGGCAAATGCATGTATACCTTTGCAATGGCCTCTATGCCTTGCAGCGTCATGTCGGACAGCATATTAGCCTCAATACATCTCAAGAACATGTCATCCTCCATTTTATCAACAGTTTCTTCTTCATTGTCCTGGAATTTACTCTCCTCATTATTCATAATTCTGATACGGAGAACAAGTTTTTCAGCATTGTCGTCATTGAATATACAATTCAAATCATCTCCAAATCCAGCATTGATCTTTTCAGCAATCTGTTCCATGGTAAGCTTCTTATCTGTCATCCTCTTACGATCCAGCTCGATACGCAGAAGCCATGGTGAAATTTTTGTCGGGTCAAAGTCTGGCATTTCGTAATAAACATTTACAAACTCTTGATCCTCGGCAATAACTGTATTCTGTGGATCGGGATCATAGTAAATAGCAGTGTTTGCAGTAACTTTACGAAGTGTCGTGTGTTCCAATCTGCAAAGCACATTCTTTGCTTTTTCGGCGTCCCTGGCCGCACCGCCTGTCAGGAACACCGTAAGAGACGGAGCTTTGGGTTTCTTTGATATATTAATGATTTCCTTCAGACGCGGCACACCAAGAGTTACGTTTTTAGACGACACACCGGCAAAGTGGAATGTATTCAATGTCATCTGAGTAGCAGGTTCTCCAAGCGATTGGGCAGCCAGCGCGCCTACCATTTCACCAGGGTTCACTTGTGCCTGCTGGAAACGAGTTTCGATTTCTCCAATCAACCATTCAAATGCTTCACTTGAAAGCCTATATTCTTCGGAAACAAATTTGGTGCACAAAGTAGATCTCACTAAGCACTGGAACAACAGGGTTGCATTCTCATTCGCTTGTTTAGATAAGCGATCTTCGCCGGCTACAATGACACACTTTTTCAGCAGATCTTTCACACCTTGGATCACCTTAATTGGACTCAAATCAGTGGGCATTCGCTTATTAATATGGAAAATTTTCTGTACATTCCAAATCATTCTCTTGAAGTTGCACGGCAATACAACTTTAGATTCACCACTGGGGAAAATTGTGCGCAATGTAGCTCTATCCTTTGACAAGCGCTCCCATTCACTCTCCAAGTCAGCAATAACATATCCAGATTCTGTAAGTTCTTTGATAATATCCTCATTGAAAATCCGCTTCAAATACCTTTCATTAGATGGGTCAAATTTAAATTTCTTTTCAAATGCCTTGTTGGACAACTTCACAGTGGGCATATTCTGGAATTCTACAGTCTCTCCAGCCAAACCGTCTTCACCATATCTTAATTGAATCAGTTGCCCGACGGAATTACGCACAGTTCCATCATAATGTACCATTACAGATTCCATAGCCTTTATCAACCGACGTTGAATATACCCAGTTTCAGCAGTCTTCACGGCGGTATCAATAAGACCCTCACGTCCACCCATGGCGTGGAAGTAGAACTCGGAAGGTGTCAAGCCGGCAAGATAAGAGTTTTCTACGAATCCTCTGGACTCAGGACCATAATCATCTTTGATAAAGTGAGGCAATGTCCTTTTTCGAAAACCAAATGGAATTCTTTTACCTTCAACGTTTTGTTGACCCACACAAGCAATAACCTGTGAAATATTAATGTTCGATCCTTTGGAACCAGCTACCACCATAGCTTTGAGGTTGTTATACTCAGTCAAAGATTTCTTAGCTGAACCACCAGTTTTGTCACGAGCATCATTTAGAATACGATTTACTTGATTTTCAAAGGTCTGACGCAGAGTGTTACCAGGAGTAGGTTCCAGTTCCATGTTGTGGGCTTTTTGGATTACCTCTATTACATCGTCCTTAGCTTTTACAATAGCTCGCTGAATCTCTTGATATGTCTGCGGATCGGCAATGGTGTCTCCAATACCAATAGAGTGGCCTTCCAACAACAACCAGTTGTTCACCACAGTCTGAATGTTACCATAAAAGCGGCCAGCAGTTTCGTGACCTAGTTCCAACATACAGATGTGCAATAGAGAACCTGCTGATGCACCAAGTGATTTTTTACATAAGATACCCATAAGCAGTTCTCCATGTTCTACCACTACCTTGGTATCTCCTGGGGAGATCCATTTGTATGGGCCGTCGTCCTCTTCGTCAGGGTGAGTGGAATGAGTTCGAATCATATTTACATTTCTAGGAATAATCAGCGTGAATATTTGTTTACCAGTCCAAAGAGGCTGTGGCTTTAAAATACAAGGTTGTGGGATCTTTCCATCCCATGTTGGCAAGAACATGAGAAGGTTCATTACTTGTTCTTTGGTGAGGAATACATCTCTTTTGGTCATTTTCCTAACAGCTGTGAGTGTGTCCTGTACAATACCCATAACTGGTTTGTTGGCTTGGGGTGTAATAATTTGTCGGGGTGTTATATGGATATTCTCTACCTCGGCTCGTGTCTCCATAGACTGTGGAACATGTAGATTCATTTCATCGCCGTCAAAATCAGCGTTATATGGGGAAGTGCAGCTCAAATTCATACGGAAAGTCGACCATGGAAGCACTTTTACTCTGTGCCCCATCATACTCATCTTATGGAGAGTTGGCTGTCGATTGAAAATAACGAGATCATCATCTCTCAAATGGCGCTCCACTTTGTAGCCATATTGCAAATGAAGGTCAGATGGCTTGGGATGAAATCGCAGATCTATCCTCTCGCCATTGTCGCGGACTATGTATTTAGCACCGGGATACTGTGCATTTCCTCGGCGCACAAGCTCCTGCATTCTGTCTATGTTAAAAGGAGTCACCAATTCAGGGAATGTCAAATTCTGCGCAATAGATCTTGGCACTCCGACTTGGTCAATACGTAGGTTGGGATCTGGCGTGATAACAGTACGAGCAGAAAAGTCGACACGTTTTCCCATGAGGTTGCCTCTAATTCTGCCCTCTTTTCCTTTGAGTCGAGCCTTTATAGCTTTCAGTGGTTTACCAGATTTCTGCATAGCCCTTAAACAAGCAAATACAACCTCTATGAATGTGATAACTAAATAGCTTTGTCATTCATGTCAAAGTACATGTGCTGCTGACTATGTCATTTAGAAACAACTCCATTAAATATTTGAATACATAATCTATAATCCAATACTTACTTAGGCATGCCAGGCATGTCATTATCAACAAATGTTGCAACATGGAATTGCAACATTCTTATATTTTCTGCCAGTACATGAGCTGCAGCTCCTGATTGCTCATTTCTCATCAATTCATTGTTTGCTTTAATTATGTCAGACAGCTTGTGGGTCAAGTCATCCTGATTCTTAGCAGCACCAAACATGACTACAGCAGGCCGCACTGATAGAGGTGGGACTGGCAACACTGTCACTATCATCCAGTCAGGTCTGGCAAACTTGGGATCCATACCCAGTATAAAGGACTCTTCATCTGCAAGAGAAATCAGCCATGAGAAATTCATTGCTTCAAAACTTTTATCTGCATTTCATAGCCAATTTATTGAGGAAGGCTACTATCATTGTGCTCTTATTGGAAGGAACTGTAACATGGGTGAACAAATATATAAAAAAAATATATCTTGCCAGATAAAATTAATATAAAATAAAAAAATCTGTAAAATCCACCTCAAAATTTTTTTTTTACAAAGAAAATTTTATTTTTATTAAATATTTAAATATAATAAATAAGCTGTTTATAAGTTCGACTAATGGAAGCCCCCAGCAGCTACAATCTATAGTGGTAAAGTTGTTTCAGTAAATAATTTCATTATTAATACCACTAAAATAAAACTAGGCAAAGGCCTCACTACCAGAACAAATTCATTGTTTATTTAAGCACTCAATACTCTAATTGTAATAACAGATTACAACAATGTAACCTTTTCCTATTAGGGTCACATTAATTATGTTGCAATACATACACACTATGAATGGCTACATCAAGCTTAAACATAAGCTAGCCACACATCTCTATATAAATTCATACTATGCTAGGCCTTTTCATATAATAAACTATGTGTCTTGTGGTTTGACCCATAAACTTTAATTTCACATTTTATAATATTAGTAGGACATTAGGTAGGTAGTGATCTCAGTAAGCATTGGTGCACATGCTGCAGGCCCCAAATGCATAGGGCCTGCATCATTCTCTACTCTTACTACAGGCCTATTTCGTTACTTTTGTATAAAACTCTTTAGTATGAGTACTTTATTTAAGGAGTTACATCTAGAAATGCCTATGAAAAAAGGAAAGGAGGCAGCATCAAATGAAGCAAAAAATTTAAAAAATTCAAGATCCATATTTTAACAATACCTGTTATATGTTTGAGAATCTCCCAAACTTTTTCAGCTGTGATAATAGACTTTTTTTCTTGTGTATCTTCATTTGCATGTTTCCATTCAGCTGTGAGATCCAAACCCTGTCTGCGAATAGAAGGCTGATAACGACCACAGCCTCCGTGACCAGTACCTCTCTTGCCCTCCTCTCCTTCTTTACCTATATCCATGTCTTCTCCTCCCTCACAAATATTTTTCCCCTTACAGAGGTCATATACATAAGTCAACCTCTTTCGAGGTTGACCCTTTGATTTCATTACTACTTCCTTTATTTTGGGATTGGTCTGAAAATTTTTATTAAGTTGAATATCATACTAGATAAAATTGACAAAGTAATTTATTCAAAACATTTGCACTTACAGGGCTCACAAGCAACTTTGAGCAATAAAAACAAACACATCTGAGTATTTTGATTGTTTTTGTTATAAAGCCAATGTGAAATACTGGCTTAGCCAAGTCAATGTGTCCGAAGTGCCCAGGGCACTCTGTCATATTTCCAGCGCACGTTTGGCATCTGGAACTTCTATCAATCACGCCTTGCCGCGGATCCATAAGACCCCCAAGCTTGGGCCTTCCGCCTTCCATGGTTTCTGGAAAGCGGATGCCCCCCTCCGTAACAGACATACGTCGCTGGAATAAAGCGTCAAATTTTGTAACACATGACATGAATATTTAATACATTGATATTCTAGATAGAAGTTTTACAAGTAAAAACGAATTAATACGACAGCAATGAGTTTGGTGAAATACAAAATGTTTGTGTCTGTGTCTTTATTGTCCTACAAGTTACCTACAAACAAGCACAATCTGCGTATTCTATATGTAAAATGATTTACAACAGTATGAGAGAGAACTGTGGTTCAAATTATATCAAAAAAGGGAAAAATAGGATTCTATTTACGATTTGTGCAACTTACGATTTCATCTGGAGATAATATTCCAAACTGTACTCTTTTTACTTGGCGCAAAGGCGCCTTCGAATCATTCGTGGTGGCCATTTTGAAGCCATTGGTCGTACATGACGTCCAACGAGCATTTTATGGACTGACTCCACAGAGTACATTACATTGTACACTGATTGAATAGTGACTCACAGAACTTCACAGAATACGATTAGTCCACAGTATCTGTTAATGTAATGTCACAGGGTAATAAGAACCAAAAGCATAATGGCATTCTATGCTCTTCTGAGAGGTCTATTACTACGTCCGACTACCTTTTTTACCTGAATAGTTTTGTTTAGTTAGTTTTACGTAAAAAAAGATATTAGTCTACAGATCATACATATCTTATGCGTCTAAGTCAATTAATGACTGGGTTTAGTTTTAGTAAAGGCTGGAATACAATATGTATTTCCCACTCCACGCTTCTGTATGCCACACACTTTTTGTCCGGACCAGTCCCTGGCGCTCTCACGCCGTCTACATTTTTGTATCATATTTAGGTATTAAATAAAAAAACTAAAAGGAATATTTTTCTTCATCAGTACATTCATCTTCCTATCACTTAAACTTAATTCCACATTTAGCACTCGGGCATCATTCCAGTGAGATCTCCAAGGACTCCTATTGTAGGCATAGACTACTATTAATATACTAGATTGTAGATGTCATGATCTGACGACCAAATACAATGTTTTTTTTTGTATGTGTGTGTATATGTATCTACACTAATATTATAAAGAGGAAAGATTTGTATTTTTGTATTTTTGCATGTAACGAATAAACTCAAAAAGTACTGGACCGCTTTTAATAATTCTTTATTTAATATACCTATATTTAATAAATATTTTTCATTAGAAAGCTACATTATCACTGAGTAACATAGGCTATATTAAGTACTAGATTACTATAGAAATCTTTAGAAATTCCTATTAAAACCAACCGAAGGTGTAAAAAAAATTTGCCATAAAATGTCTTTCATCGCATACGCTGCGAAGAGTATTAATGAAAAAAAATGTTCGATAATATTATAGAATATATCAATATCTACAAAAAAACTTCGCGAGACCATGTCTAACTATTGTAGTTACGTCACTATAACTACTTTTTTACATTTAACAAATTGATAGAATTAATAAAAATTAGAAATGCCGATCAAAATCAGACAGTGTTATCCATACCATTTATACATTTTTATCCAAATAAATAATTTAATATTCAAGACTGTCTGATGTCAATACCTGATGATTACTTATTGAATTATTGAAATCAGACATTCCATTCAAAAGATATCATGAAATTAAAATAAAAATACATGCCGGCGGCGGCCACCACGCAGCGCATCGAGTACTCTTCGCGAGAGGGGCAGTTGTACCTATTTATGTCTACCCATGCGAAGCCGGGACGGGCCGCTAGTTATTGATATACAAAAATCCCACCAAAACAAAAACATTTTCATGTAAAATGTTGCCAAGACGAGAGTTTCGTTACTTTTCTGCTAGACCTGATAAATGATCTCATCTTGGCATAATTTTACAAGAAATTGTTTTTAGTTCTCTTTATAACTTGCTGGATTTTTTTTCTATTTTATATCTGTAAATCGCTATATATACATTTTGAAACCTTAAGCATAAAAAATTGCTGACTGAAGTCTCATACACACTTCCATTCTCTAATTTAAGGGTCTGTGGGGGGTAAAAGTTCTAAGGTTTTGATTATTTGTTGTTTGTGTACTAATATTAGCTTACACACCAAATTTAGTCTTTCTAGAAGGAAGTACAGTACTCTAAGAATTATGATGATCATCAGTAAGTCGGTGATGAAATCAGGTTTTTATTGATATCAATAAAATCTAAAGTACCTATAAGGGCTGTCAGTGCAATTGAAACTGTTTTTAATGTGTTCCCTATAGAAATCATGTCCCCAGAATTTTGGTTAACTGGTGTAATCCAAACCAAAGATAATATGGGTTCAATAAAAGACGAGGCGCTTCGAGTGCGCTTGGCTTGTCATGCCTCGCGGATCATTCGCGATAGACAGTCAAGTGTCCATCTCATTATTAAAATCATGTGTTGTCATAATAGCCGATGTTTTAGCCTTTATTTAAAAATTAATTGGTATTTATTATTCTTATCTATGCTTGGGATCAAAACCGCGAAAATGAATGCAGACGCAGCTGAGTTGCTGCATGGAAAGACAGGATTTGATTCATATTACTATTTTTATTGCAAAGTCTCATTAATAAATATACTTTGGCAGAAAAAAGGATCTAGCTTTCACAAATATACAAGGTGCTGAAAATGTTTAAATGCATTTCAAGTTCAAGGTTTAGATTATACTTTACTACTGGATGCAATAGTTGTATGAAATTCTAGAAAATCCTTTAATAATGTAGTTCGTCTTTTTTCTGCTATATCCATTTGATTTTCTAGATCACCTCTGTCAGTTGTCTCTGCTCTTTCTACTTTCCATGATAAGTTTTCTATTTCCGCTTCCAATTGGGCCTGAAATTATAATAAATTATCAACTCAAGTTTAAATTCAAGATATATATTTAAACAAAGTATTTTTTGGATGGGTACTGATGTGGTACTGACCTGTTGATACTCAAAAAGTTCTTTCCTTGGGCCAATTTCCATATAGTACGCAAATGGATAGGTATATTGTAGGGTATACCTACATCGTTTCAAAAGTCTTGCTGCATCCCAAAGATACTGCCAGTCAATCCAAGTCCCAATTCCAGCCATCACCTAACAATAAAAAACATTTTTATATGTAGTGCATATCTTCACGCCTTCACACAAGGGTCTTCGAAAGGGTAAGCAGAGGTGTGTAGATAGAATGTACACACCCACTTTCCGCCAAATATACTTTAGATGCCAATGTGACAGATGCCGAGTCCATCGCCGTTCCTCAGGGGTTTCTCTCTCTTTGTTTTCCTTTACCATAAAGGTCATATGACTAATAACAGTTCTGATGTTCAGAAAAACTCATTGGTACAGCTTTGATTGGTACAAGCAACCACTCAGCCAATATGGCTCAAATATGTAGTGCTGTTTCATATATAAGCCTTCAGTCTGCCTTGTTTACTATATACGTAATACTATACCTTTTCATTAATACGACTTTTCAAACTTGATAATGTTTGTTCTTCAAGTTTCAATGAACGAGCATGATTTTCCCATCTTTCATAGTAATGCAAATATTTCTTTAGAGCTTCACGTGCCTGTAAAAAAAAATTTTATATAAAGTATACTTTCTAAAAAAAATCTTGGTTTACCAATTTATCAATAGGTTACTCTTTACTTACTTGAGCATGTTGACTATCTGTAGAAAGATTTGGGTCCTCCTTGTATCTACTGCATTCATAATATTCTGAGCCATGAGTTTTCCAATCCCCCAAACATACCCAACAGAAGTCATGTCTGCATGCACCACATTGCATATGATTACAACCTCCATTTTTTTCTATACAAATCTGGCACTTTGGACAATCCTACTGAAACAGAACCAGCCTTGGGCTACAATATATTCACAAACAAATGCAAAGCCCTCTCTTTTAATGACAGCCTAAATAATACACTCAAAAAGATTGACTTGACCACTAGTGTGGTCGTCAAGTCGGCCATCTTCAAAAAGTGTCCCAAGAAAGATATCACCACAATAAATTGAATAACTATAATAAAATAAAAATATCCCCACACCTTCCCACAAGAGTCCCGGAAGGGGTAGGCAGAGGTGTATAGGTAGTACCCACACACCC